>JAGGAS010018824.1:17372-40165 GCA_017657355.1 Termitomyces sp. K1Ac | reverse complement strand
TGACATGTGGCACGAATCCAAAGACGGAGAAGAATTGATACTCACCTTAAGCTTAAGTATCCCATTTCCACGCAATCTTGCGTTGTCACAGATAATAATTATTCGTATTATTACAAGTATATACCAATGTACCTCGAACCTCCTAACAAATTACAGCGTAAAACCAGTATCACTCAATTAACCACCCAAGTGACTCTCAATCAATGACAATGATATCGTCAACAAGTTCCCCAGGTCCGTCCACGAGTATCAGACCTTCCTCCTCCAGCTTGCGTCGTTTGCTTGGGCTTTCCTGACCCTTCGCTAGACCATTCGGGTTAGGCCTTAGACGTTTTGGTGTAGGAGCTAGATCGATGACATCACTGTCCATATCGATAGGTAGCGAGCGCTTCTTGGAGGTACGTGGTGGAGTGGCAGGTGTCGGTTCTGCTGGCGGCAATTTTTGCTTCTTGACTGGCTGGGGAAGGGGCGATGGAAGAATATAAGGTGGAGCATCCACGGGGTGATTGGGGCTATCCGTTAATAATACAAATGAGTAATCTTGACAAACTTGGGGCGTGAGAGTACGTACGGCAACACACTCAGTCCAATCGTGATGGTTCCCCATTCACCCTCCTCATCAACAATCGACAGGAACTTCCCGCGTGTGACATTCAGGCTCTCTAACGTTCGTTCTAGATTATCATCCCAGTCTGGATCGCTTAGTACTCTCTTGTCCTCGTACACGCTGACTTCCCGGTCGCTATTTCCACCTAGGATACCCTTGACGATGTCTCCGAGGAACGCACGACTAGGATCACACAGCACCAATGCATATGTGTCCCGACACACTCCACACCCAGGGTTTGGCTTCGATAGGGTGATGGTACTAAGGGGTACTGAGGGCTTGTACTGTAGATGGACGTTACGCAGAGCGAAATAGTTGCGTCGCAGAAGCTGCAGTGCTTGAAGCACAATCAGGCCTGAGACAACGGCATTTGTGGTAGCAATAGCTGGTATGATGTTACCGGCCATTTCTGTGCACATGTCAATGTGTTTTCTACGAGAACAACTAAAAAATTATACCCTTCACCTCCCAGCGAGTTTGCCTGGTGATGCCATATGCCGTAGACCGAAGATTCGATGCAGCCGTGACAAAATCAAGCGTATCGTCGTCATCTTTATCGAAAGATATTGTCGCCTCATTACCGCTTCGCAAACGGGCGGCCAAGCGGTTCGTGCTATTTGATGGTCAATCGAGTCCCAACGAATTAGTATGTCGCCGACTTACCTATCAACGAACATTTCGACACTGTCTCTTAATGACAATGCCTTCTGATCCTTGAGCACTGCACCATTTGGGGTCACACTTACGTTCCCATTGACACCAGAAAGCGAAGTCGCATTTTGGTCTGCTTGATCAGCTGAATCACTGCCATTCTTCAAAGTATCTTCGCCTCGAAGTATAAAAGTCCCATCTAAGATCGTGTCGAAATCAAGAGGCACCGGTGGTACTCGGGATTTCCACATATCAGCCATGACTAGGAGGTTGTTGATATCAGCGTTGAAAACCTGTCATTATATGTCATTATATCGTCAAACATCGTGTTCATCAGGGCGCACCTTTTGGAATGCGAGCCTGGCGGCATTCTGATAAATTTCGGGGGACGTTGAGCGAAGTGCAGCTCGCACGTTGTTGAATGCCTGAGCTTCCTTTCGTAGGGTGGCAATCTCCTGAGCTGAGAGGGTTGAGTATGTGGAGGAAGTCCAATTGGGATCTGTACCATTCTCCCCCTGTTGTTCTGCAGCGTCAAGCTCTCCAATCGCATCCTCATCTTCACCAAACAATTGCCTGAGAAAGTATAAGGACAAACTACAACTGACACCGAACTTGACATACCCCATGAGATAGCTTTTGCTCCACACAATGCAATGGATTGGCTGACTTGGCGTTGAACGAATCGTGCACACTGGAAATGTTTTAGGTGTCGGTTTCGGGATACAGTCGAAGCACTCGGTATGATCCTGGACAGAATCGGTACACGTCGCCATCTCAAGTGTTGAGACCGACCTTAAGCAGAGGCTGAACTTGGCCCAGGTAACCTGCTGTGCCTGATTCTACGAGCGGGACTTGCGCGGCCATGCACATTTTGTTAACATGTCTTCGTGCATCTATACACTGTGAGTTGAACGGATAATAGGACTCAAGACATGCGCTGACCAAGGTTATCTAATGCATTGAGTACGATATCGAATTGCTGAAACCAAGGAATGTCGTATTGGGGTTCTTTGATGTTCCCGTGAATGGGCGTCAGGCTGACATTGGGGTTGAAGGGCGCTGCTGTTTGTGCAGCTATCTTTGAAGAAAATCAGAACCTTTGTTTCCGTCAGGAAAGATAGGGAAAGATATGCAAAAAATGAACGAGCTCGACAGAAATAAACTGAGCCCCACCCCAGCCCTGTCCATTACCTTCCACCTCCGCTTACTTTCATGACCGCGACCTTGTCCACTCGGCAAAAAGTATGAAAGATTAGTTGCACCGCATCTTCTTCCCGCGCATGTAAACGCACGACCGACATTTTCTGACTGCGGTGTTGGAAAAAGATCCACAATTACAAAATAGCAACACGGGAACGACAGGAAGAATCATGGTTGGATCTACAGAGAGATCTATGATGACCATGGACCAGGGGATCTGCAGGCTGCGCAATGCCCCATCCCACAAAATACTCACCAGTGCTTTGCTTTGCTTGACGTCCTTTTTCTTGAACAGAAACTGGCGATTAAGATTGGACAAGTCGATCGTATCCAAGTCCAACAGAGTAATTTTTCCGAAGCCAACGAGAACAATATTCTTCACTGAAATCCTCTCAGTTTTAGCTGAATGCCGACAATTAACTCATGACTTACAGAGCTCACACCCAATACCTCCCGCACCAACAAGCAGAACTTTTGTGTTCGGTAGCTGGTCATAGAGCGCTTGTCCTAAGATAGCACGCGTATGGGCAGAACGAATTTACTGGAACCACTACTGGCAAGATCACTGTGATTCAAGAGCCTCAGACCTCACGTTGGCCTGAACGGTACCGTCAAGTTAACATTATAAATAGGACATAAGGCTGAATTAAATGCCTCATGCTTCACAGCTATTGGTATGGAGCGCTTGGTCAGGAGTACATAGAGGACACTATCAGGTACCATTTACCATGCACAAGCAGCCACAGCAATCTACAGCCTTCAAAGCTTCAATAGGTATCAGTGAGTACATGATTGCGGACATTTCCGATTGAATTGAATTGACTTACATACACAATCTCCCTGTGTAACAGTATACCTTCCAAGTTGCGACCCTCATCAGAGCATCATGTATCATGCACATCGTGACTGTAAACTGGGCACGAGAACCATCTATTTCAAGGAGAACTTTCTGGAGTTATGAGACTTCAGATGGATTGGCAAAGGTTGTTACAGATGTCTTCCTAATGCCTAGGCTAGGCTCTGAAAGTTGTTTTCAACTGTACGTGTTGTGATTTCAACGTTTAACACCACACTTTAGGAATCATCTTATTCCAGCGGACCTAGATAGAAACAGTGTTCCCTGTTTGTCTTCGGCCGTGGGGATTGAGTGCTCAAATCCAAAGAACACGAGGCAAAGAAGAACGTGCGCAGCACAGCCCCATCGCAGTTTGAGAGGTCCATACCCTCCGGCCCGCCTAGAGTTTGACCTCGATTGTTACTTATTTAAACCCTCCGATGGCAGTACTCGAAGACTCGTTCTCAAGTTCCCCTTACTTTGCCTTGTCAGTTTCAAGTTCTCCGGACTCCTGAATGGGCACAGTAGTCGAAAGGACGCCCTATGACGTCTGGTTCCACATATCGACTTTCATTCCGCGTGACTCCGTCAAAACCCTCTATAGAGTCAATCGCAGTTTCTTGAAAATTGCTACCGGCGCTCGATATGGAGTCCTTACGTTCTCCAAACGCGACAAGCACATGAAATGGTTGTTACAAAATCTTAGGCGTGTCATTCATCTTACATGCACTACTTTTTACAACCTGACTCTACAACATCAGTGACCCTTGTCGAGGAGCTCTCGTCCATGAAATCACTATAGAACCATGGTTAGTCCAGCCGACTTTGAAGCCTTCACATAAATGGGGCGCGAGTCTATGGGCTTTTATTTGTGGTCTCTTCGACCCTAAGTTCGCTGATCGTCAATTGGAGCAGCGAGTCCAGAAGAAAGTAAAGAAAGATATCCAGCGTGTTATTGACGCGATATCTGCCATGCCAAATCTTTATAAGTACTCTCTTAGGTGGCAGGACAATCGGTCGTATCACCCGGAATTATACCGCGCTTTTCTCGCCCCTGTCCTCGCACGTGTCAAGCTCAATCTCCGCAGTCTCTCACTCAACGTACCTCCGGAAATGTTACATACTCTGCCATCTATTGCTTTGCCTCACCTGGAGTCTCTGAGCGTTGACTTCTGTACGAAGCAGAAGTCTGAGGAGGAAATCGACCGTATCTTCGACTCATTTGTGGTATTTCTTCATAACCTCGGGAGACTCAAGTCTTTGTCCATCTCCTCTCGCGTACCCTCTCAGTCACTCAAATTTGATCGGTTTTTCTCAATGCTCGAGACTTTGCCTGGTTTGCAAAGTTTCTCTTTCTCTATTCCCTTCGACGGTGTTCATCTTTCATCTCCCGCTGGAGTCGTCAGATTTCTCAACAAACACCGCGACAAGCTTAAACATCTGGGCCTAAGCACCAGTCGTTGTCAGCCTGTCGGCTCACCTGCAGATCCAGAATCCAGATTTTGGATTCGCAATATTCTCACCTCTCTCAAAACCCCTTATCCCCAGCTTCATGATCTGGACCTTGCAATCAGACCGATCCAAGTGGATCTATCACCTTGGTTAAACTTTCTTGAACTCCACAGACTCACCTCCTTGACTCTCACAGAGCGAGGCTTGACTTATTCGGAGGTCAAAGATATCCTCGATGCTCTGGTTCCCCATGAATATCCGCCTGGAATTGGGCAACTGCATCTCAGACTTAAACATCTCAGTCCCGCCCTGATCAAGCTATTCGCTACGAGAATCCCTCGGCTTGTACTTCTCGAGCTATCATTTGGTGAGATAGCCACTAGTCTTCCCGCGCATTCCAACGAGGAAAAAATTGTGAGCATATTTGAGAATCAAACAATCTTCATTTTCTCATCTGCACTGTACTTAGCGGCTATTCGCCAACGAAATCAAGGAAAATCGTGGTTCTTATGCGTCCTGGGAACTTGTGACGTTGAAACTCTTCTCAGAATCCCCAAACATTCGCGTCCGTACTCTGAATTCGAGCGAATCTTCCAACAGTCTGTCGACAGTGGTACTTCAGAAACATCTCTTCATCGATTCGGAACAAATTGAAGTTAGAGCAGCAGCTCCTCAGCGCTCAGCCACGAGTCCCTTGCAAGGTATCATCTTGGTCGGGGTAAACTAAAGTTATACGGAGGAGCTGCAACCCTTTTGAGCTGCTTTGAAGAAAGAATTCAAGCGAAACAACATCACTTCAAACTTCAAGTTAGAGCTAGAAATACCATCACGCAGAACGCACTGCCCACACTCAGGGTGGCAGGACGTGCAACTCCTTGCCGGGACCTAATGGGTTTCCGGTAAATCACGAAACTTGCGGAACGCTGGTAGAGTCCAAAGGCCAACTTTAGCTAGAGATGAGCAGAGAGAAAAAAGTCCATGATCAAAAATCTTCGATGTCGTCGCTCTCCAACCATCCGCCTTCCGTATCTACATCGCGACGAGGCAGTCGAAGACTAGCATCGTCGTCTACATCTACCTGGGGAATCTCGACCTCCTTCTCATCTAGGTTTTGCGTGAACCCGAATTGAGACCCCATTGAAAATCTGAGAGTCGAAAATAGTCGATGAGAACTCGGTGGACGGAGAAAAGGTCCTCCCGTGTTCTGATCTCGAGCATTGAGCACACCACCCAGCTCAAGGGCAACTTGTGAGTGGCTCCATCCGCTTCGTAGATTGGTCTGTTGCATTTGAGAGTCAGCCAAATGCCTTGAAAACTAAGGGCCAATAGCATACTTGACCCGTTCCATCGCCCAACGCCCATCCACGCGCATCTCTCACGCCTTCCCATGCATTTTTCTCCCTTTGTAGACACTCAAAAAACACAGGTTTCATAATCGTCTGTGAACGGCGGGTAACAGGGGAGGGAAGTGAGTGTATCGTGCCTAAAGTTAGGAGATGGAACTGGTGGGGATTTGCCTGGTACCACTGGAATTTATAAAGGTTTGACGTAAATCTAACATAACGGAAATCGGGAATAGTCTCACTGCATCGCCGCCACTGGAATCGACCCAACTCAACCAATCGACGACTCCATCACATTGTTCTATATCGTCACAGAACTGTGGATAATTCTGATGGATGTATAACGAAAACAGGGATGAATCAATAGGCGAATCAGCGTAAAGCGCCTAGAAGGGTTCTGTCAATGCAAGCCCGTATGTTCTCAAACTCGCGCTTACATCAACGTTGATCCTGCTTGTTCTTCTCTCATGATCCCTGAAATCGGGAGGAAGTTTAGGGGGATCCTTGAGTTGAGCATCAGACATCCTCTCTTTTTGTACATCTTTTACACTAGCAGAGGAACTAGGAGGATCTCCCTTTCCTGCAGAGAAGCCGCGCGTCAATACTGTAGGTAGATACGAACAGAGAGTACTGACGTTTGTTGTACAGAACCCTACCCAACAAGTGGAATAGAACAAGACTTTGTTCCCGTCTTGTCACAGACTCCAATACGATTACCTTGCCCTCCCCACTTCCTTTCTTTTTCCGAACCTTGCTGGTCATTTCCACAACGGAGGCAAATTGAAGAGCCATGATGGCACTTCTTATGTCCCCATTCGCTGATTCGATGATAGCGTCGAGAACTTCTCTTGATGGGGGCGATTGCGAAGACTCTGAGAAATGAGTATCCACTAGGGCTTTGAGCGCTCTTGTGAGAAGAGTAGGCGCAATCGGATTGAAACTGTGAACGTTCATCAGTGATTCATGTAATAAAATTGGGATCGAGTACCTAATCTGAGTAACGAACGGTCCACCTAAAAGGTCTCTCGGAAACACAGTTCTGATGTCCACGATTCCTTCTTTCGTCTTGTTCCAGCCCCCTCCATTTGCCATGCGCTCATCGGCAACTTCACCACGTAAACCAGCGTCGCTAATTATGACTATCACGGGGACAGGAGGATTTGATACAGGAAGTGATACGAGGGCTTGAAGAGCAGAATGGAATTGTGATTGCGTTGTAGGGTGTAGAAGGTTGGGCAGGTCTTCAAGGAGTATTAGATGGCGCTTGGGAGGCAGAGCAGAAGAGGATTGCGATGACTGCGATGCAGAGTCGATAGCCTTGGAACCCGTGCTGAAGAACAGGTTGTGGCAGGTTGATGCTCGGTTTAGAAAAGTTTCGAATTTTGTAAAGAGAGTTTCGCCGTCGAGATAGCCAGACGAAGAGCTCGCATCATTCAATTCATCTAACAAGCACAGAGATCTCAGAGAAACCCAGGATAGAAAGTGACATTCCGAACCGAACATTGAATGGTTGTTCTCCCCGATTGTGTTCTTCCACTCCATGATATCGAATCCCATTCCTCGGGCGAGAACACGAATAGTGGTAGTCTTGCCTGTACCAGCTGGGCCCGTCAACGCAAGTATCCGCTGTAACACACTGTCAGCAGCTGTATGGGAAATATGAGAAAGGCCGCACCCGATATTTCTTCAAATTACCGGAAGGTCCACCCTCAAAGGCCTCCAGTAACCATCGTCGCACGTCTTCTACCTTTCGTTTGTGTACCGCCAGTTCTGCCTACAAAAGGTCATAGAGTCATTTTGATGAAGGATAAAAACACTCACTTCTGTCGTTGGTTCGTAGATATCAACCCACATCCTGTCGTCTATGGGTAGAAGCGTATCAGAAAAAAACACTCGAAAATTCATGTGTCGAGCATACCAACTGTATCATCTTGTACATAGGATGCCTCCTTTACGCTGGCTTTTGCTTTGCCCTTGTAGGAACTTTGAGATGATTTGGATAATGGTTGAGAACCAACGAGGTTGGTCGTTGGTTTTGAATTCAAGCTTTGGGATTTGAACTAGTTGGGATTTCAGTATGAAAGTGCTATCGTAGAAATGAAAGAGGATACTACCGCAGTAAGAGGATCAAATCTTTGTGATGCCAATGCATTGGATGTCTCGAATCTCACCAAGTTGACCGCAGACAATGGAGCTTTGCCTTTCCCTTTATAGGATTGCGGTGCCATTCCAAGTGATCGACTGTGACAGGGTTTTTGGTACGGACGTCGCTGGCGTCGGTTGAATTCGCGCACAACTTGGGGGACGTCACGACGGACGCGTCAGGTCACAAACGTTATCCACGTGCTTGCGCCATTAAAGCATTGGACCCGGGCCGCAACCGGGCCGCCCCACAACTCCTTGCCCATGTAGTTCGACGCAGCTGAGACGACAAAATCTTCTACTTACTTAGCACAATTTGATTTCCTGCCTCCGAGCTTTATGATGTCAGCTTCAAGCTCCGAGGGTCCTGCGGAACTTGTGTTCAGTCACTGTCAGTCAAGGAACTGAAACTTCTACATAGCTATAGCATATGAACAAGTTCGATATGTACGGTATATTCAATGCATCGATGTACCTCCAAACCAATCGTTCATTGAGCATAGAATTCAAATCCTGGTATGACGAACTCGAGAAGGCAATTTCTCTTAAAGTCCAAGTGTCCTGCATACTACTGATTCACTGGTGTCATTGACGTAGTCAAACGTCAATAGTACAGATACTGTTACATGCAGCAATCTGCTTGGCGTTAGGCGCTGCAATTCCACACGGAATGCGATGAAACAGGTCCTTGCAAAGATAATCTGTCGGACACTGGTCAATGTTTGAAGATTACATTAATTACAAGAGTTCTGGAATGTATATCAATCGCGAATTAAAGATCATCAAATCCTGGTACACCACCGATGTCACAGTTGGTCAAACCACGAAGTACGTCTACCCAAGCACAACACATCCCTGCAGAGCCTTCATACAAGCTCCATGGACGATCCGGGGTTTTCATGTCCCCATTTCTTATGAGCTCCTCAAAACGAGCTGCCAGCACCGCAAGATGCGCTGCTCTCCTTAGATATTTCCTGTCTCCATTAGTAAGCGCACCACCTTGTGTTGTAGAGGTGTCAAGGACTCGAGCGGCAGCCAGCAGGGCATACACGGAGCCTGCAACTCCATGACATATTCCAACGCCCTTTGTGAGCAGACCGTGGCGGTAGACAATGCTAGCTCCTTTACGAATGGTAGAGTTCACTTTCTCACGTAGTCTTTGATCAATGATTATACCGCTATGTTCCAACGATGCTTTTGCTAAGAGGATGAGCCGACATCTGTTTCCAAAAATGAAACACGCGAGGGTGACACTTGCTTAACACCCTGTGTGATTGCAGAGTTCATGCAAGTCAGAAGCGCTTGGTCCCCTGTCGAAGCAAGGGTCGATGGAGAGAGGTCGCACGAGACCTCCAGGCCAAGGAGGGCCTTTGAAAGACGATGACATAGCAATGCAATGCCTGTTGGCCGAGTCACAATGTCTTACCCTCAGCATACATCTGAAGTGGTGGATGATTTACCTGCAAGACCTACATAGACCTCTCTATTGGGATTCTGGTAGCCCTGTTGGATACGCTGGACCGTGGCTGTGAGTACAGAAGTGATGCTAGTTATCGTATTTTGTAGTGTATGGTTTTTATCATCCAGACTCGGAGGGTTCTTGGAATGCTTGATATAGCGTAAAGTCATTGTTCAATGTCGTACGGCTCGCCGATCCTATGTAGTGAGTCTGAAAAAAGGGACCTCTGAAACTTTCGGAAACCCCCGAGGATCGTAGCAATCACTTTTTATACACGAAGAAGTATGTCAATATATAAGTACATATTGTATGTGAGGAGTAGAGACCTGGTTGGCAAACAGGGGTCCATGGAAGTCGCATGCTTGTAAGTGACAGAAGAATTCTGGAATAATTTTGTAGATCAACGTCAACTCTCAAGAAAAGCAGTCGCATAAAAGTCCAATGAATCATCGCAGCGCCAATCATTATGCGAAATACCGGCTTGGTCGAATTCTCCACTCGTTCGCCTTGTAGATGCCGAGATGGGTGTAAATGTCCGGCTTGAATCCAATCTTCCACTTGACTCCAACTTTCCTCAACGCTTCTCTGACCCTACTGACCTCTTCTCCATTACTATAGTCATCCACGTACACACACACGACATGTGGTTCTCCTGGACGCGCAGGCGACACCTTCGCACGTGCCCCAACTCCTGCAGGCGCGTTTGCAATGACCGCTGTTACGATACGTGACCACAATTCGTCAATCTTGTGTGGCTGCGCGTATATTAGCCATTTCCCCGACAGCACGCCATGTGCCAACGCAAGCGCATCCAGAACCTCGACAGTCACTATTGAGTTCCCTTTAGAATATTGCTGTGCATCCTGGCCTTCGATACTCGGTTGTACGACTGCCTGCTCGGCGGCCAATGCTGTTGCACGCTGCTTCAGAATCTCCCAATCTCTTGCAAGCCCAGCCAAGTCCTGAGTCTTTTCTATATTGGAGTGAGGTCCGCGTTCGACTGCAATCCAGGCTGCGTATGTGCCAGGGGTACGAGAAGGTGGCCATCGGGCTAGATATGACGCAACTTCACCATGTCTTGGACTCTCATCCCAAACAGCAACTATCAACGCAGAAGATTCGTCGTAGACAATCTCAGTCTGGAGTGGGGCAGCGACGGGAGCAAAAGGCTGAGAAGGAGATGATGAGGAGACGTCTTCCATATCGTAGTCATCGTCCATCATGATAAGTTATTTCAGAAGAGTTTTCAGCGCCTGTCGCGTCTAGATCTGAGCGGCAAAGAAAAGCGAAGTAGAAATCCATTCTTGTATTTATCGCTTTTTTTAAGATGTGATCAGAAGCCTCGATTTTTGATCTTCACACTTCCACCGTTGACGCAACGTTGACGCCGCGGATCTAAAAATCTTCTCCAAACCCTCAACGTGGCACGTTGCAAGTGTTCGAAACTTTGAAAGTCATTACTTACGACGAACTATTTTGTATGAAAACTCTATTAGGTTTTGACCAAGTTTGATAAAGTCTGCTCTAGCAAATCCGGACGTTCTTCGAATTGAAGCTTCAGGCGGGAGGAGCTTGAACGTGGTGTCGCGGTTACGCCTATCTACGTCTCTAAATTCAACTTGATACAAAGCTTGGTACGGCTGCGGTAGCAACGACTTTTGGTTGACTTTTGGATCCAGACCCTATCACAATGTACTACCAACACCCAATTCAGACTTTACGCGAAGATAGAACGGTTCTCTATGCCCACAATCTTCCTACAAGCATCAACTATTTGAACATTGAACAGGCTTTCAGACAATGCAATATACTCGTCACTGTTAACCTTGACCAAGACTCTCTAGCATCGGACAAGGCATGCCTAGTTGCCCAGATCAGGTTCATGTCGGTCGCCGATGGTATGTAAATTCTACTTCTAGTGGCACCTTCTAAATCAACTTATAAGTATTCTCCTGAATCTTTGACTACCAGCCGAGAAGGCGTTCGCCACTGTCCAACTGTCCTACATTCCCGGCGAAGTACCCGAAGTGCGAATGATGCTTTCCAGGACGCGTCTTTTGTCCCAGCCTGCGCCTTATGCAGGTCGAATAGTTAGGCACCTTCCGAAGGGGATAACTGCCTCACAGCTCTACGATGTTATTCGACCGTTTGGACCTGTCGAATATGTAGAAGTAAGCGAAGAAGCCGGAGGAATCCTGCATTTTCAAGACGAAACACAAGCACAGAAGGTTGAGTCTGGTTTGGCTAGACTGGCGTTCCTATGGTACGAACCCAGCACATTGATTTGTACAGTATGTGGAACGATTTGAGTACTTGAATACAAAGTTATTTATTGATCATTCACAGAACTTAGACCCTGATATCACGAAGGAGACACTTAGAGCGAATTTTGAACAGGTATATACGCCATACCAAATTTGTGAATTCCATACTAATCCGAACGCAAGAATAGTTGGACATTGGTCCGATAGTCAAGTAAGCGCTCCTATGAAACACTAGCCAGCTGTTTGATCAAACTCTGTGCGCAAAAGTGTAGATGTTACAATGAATTCTAGCGGGTCTGTGACGTACCAAACTCCTCTCATGGGTGAGTGGTCTAACAAGCATCAAAGATGCCTAGTTCAAGCCCGCAATCTATGTAGCATTTGTCGCCTCGGAGAGAGTGAACATTTCGGCTCTTGGACCCAACGCAAAGGTATCTTTCCGGAACAACGGGACCACTGTGCCAACGAGAAGGCCGTACGCCCTGCACGATTATACCACTGCTTGCGAACATGACGATTTTAAGAAGACCCGAGATGCAATCATCGAACTGGCCAGGCGTGAAGCACAGGCTGGGGTTAACGATCTCAAAGCCAAGCTGTACGATCAAGAGATGGAGTTACAAGATCTTCGAAAGGAACGGAATGAGCTCAAAGCCTCCTTTGACTCACAGATACAATCCATGGAAATCGAGTCCTTGCTCTTTCGAGCCAACTTGCGGGACCAGGCGGAAAAACACACCGACGAACTCACGAGGTTAGAGCGGGTAATCGAAGATTTAAGAACGGAGATAAATCTCCATACACAAAAAGTTCAACTTCTACCGGTCGACAGACATGTGACCGAGACGGCTCATGTTCGGGATAGCGAGGCGCGGGGAGAACAAGAGGCTTCTCAGCAGGAAAATGCACAACTAAAGGAGCAAATTCGATGTCTACAGGACGACAAACATGAAGCAAATGTCAAAGAGGCGGCCCAAACCTCTTTGATTGAAGCCCTTCGCCAAGAGGTCCGATCTCTCAATGAGCAGCTTACAACAACGAAAGAAGATCAACGAATCCAACTTGAACATAAAACAGAAAGGATCGAAACTCTTGAACAAGAAAGAGATGGCTTGGAGATAGCTCGGATCGCTGCAGAGAAACAGGCCAGGCATCGACAGGCCGAAATCGATGAATTACACTCGGAGAACAATTCGCTGGAAGAACAATACACTGCCATGGAGACTCAGTACACATTACTTTCCAACTCGTTCAACGTCCAATGTAGCATCTTGATGGGAGAAAAGGAGACGTTACGAGACCAGCGGGACCGAGCTCAGTCGGACTGTGGCGTCTGGCGACACAAATTTGATGTTGCTGAATCTCGATGTAAGATTCTGGAACTCGACCGTTGTCTCTTGAAGAAGCTTGAAGACGCAAAACGGCAGAAAGAGAAGGAGAAAGAGGAATCAGAGAGGGTTGAGCAGACGCGCAGGAAGAAAGAGGTCGAAGAATCCAAGCGCAAGATGCGCGAAATGTTGGAACAAGAGAGAGAGGTAGAAAGGGTGAAGAGAATGGAGAAGGAGCGAGAAGCTGCGCGAAAGGCAGGAGAGGCAGAGGCTCGCAAGAAACGCCAAGCAGAATTAGTCAAGGAAAAGTCTCGACAAGCAGCCTGGAGAGCTGCAACGAACGCCGAATTCGAGCGTTGTCGCAAGAGAGACATGGATCTGGTTCGCGACAGGCCCTGGAACAAAGACATCGCTCTTGAACGCTTCAAACACCTTGTCACGGAGTTCGAAAAGTCCAAATTCTCGGAGGGGCAGCCGCTCACCCTTGGGAATATTCCATGGCCTACCCTTCATCCTGTCTTCTATGATCCATTGTCATTCACCTTCCGCACAGAGAAGATCACATGGAAGAGCGTCGAGAAGTTCTTCTTCCACGTTAAAAAAGCCTATCCTTTTCAGGAATATAGTGCACTCGTTGAAAAGGTACACCGATTGTTCCACCCCGACAAGTGGCGCTCTCGACGAGTTTTGGACAGCGTTCAGGACCCAGATCTCCGGCAGTTTCTGGAGTCGACTGGAAACATTGTCGCTCAAGCAATGACACCAATCTGGAAAGAATCTAAAGGAGGAAAATGAGCGGCCTGTTGCAGATGGGTCCCAGGTTGAGTATTCGAGCATCCTATCCTATCCTAAAAGTAAGTATTAGATAATTACGTAGATGAGCCTTTTCCATGTTAATGATGACAAGTGCCACTGACGTCGCTCGCGACATCGTGCGTCCAGCGCGATGTCCGCCTACCTTCCTGAAAGCGCCTGCAACACATCATCACCTTATTGCAATAGAATTCAGAGATGGCGTTTGTTTCATAACAATCTATGAGCCAAATCCTGTGTCGAGAGGCAACGACGTACGATTCGGATATTGTCTTTGCGGTATTATGAGCGCAGAAACTGCCGCTGTATATATCTCCAAACCCATCCTTTACGCATAAATCTCTCTCCAAATGTTGACGTCTCCGCACTGAAATGAATGTTCAGAGAAGCGTTGGGTAGCCTTCTTCAAGTTGGCATTGCAAAACTAAATTTGTAACTGCCAAAACCCCCAAGGCTATAGGTAAGTTCCTCTCCTCTCTGACGTCTCTAACAAGATACAAAGTTCGAACATCGCTTCTTCAGGTACCAGTTGAAGAAGAACTGCCCTCTGGCCTGGCAGTGCAGTCGTGGAAGTTCGAGAGCTCTTGGAGGATGTAAAACCGCATGTCGATAGCGGGCTTGGCATTGTGAAGGCAGCTTTGAATGAAGTTCAACGTTGATCTTGATCATAGGAGCGCTTATGTAGAAAAAATCCGTCTGATATCATCTCGCCAATGCACTCCGTGTCCCCGTGTCTCTACTTACCACCACTCAATCCCATGACGCGTCCCAGTATACGCATGACCATGACACCCAACTCGGGCTCCAAACCACCGCGCCGCCAGAGTCAGATCAAGACTGAGAAATCCCCACAAGTGTCTCTTCTTCCCTTCTTCCTGAGATGGGAGAAATGAATGTGCAACGGTCCCAGGGTCAGCAGGGATGCGCGATTTTTGTCCTCCAACAAGACTTATATGGATTCTAGCTCGAGTTTGAGGGTACGTACGTTGTGTTTGTTGGCTTGGTTTGATGAGAGCTGATGGACTGGTAGGTGTCTCCCGTTGTATTTGGACTCAGCGGTATTAATGCGTTGCATGTGGATTTGAGAGTGGTGCTTAGGAAGTGTGTGGTCAAGACACTGACGACAACGCGCGCGACTGCGACACGGAACCAGAAACCGAGGAATAAAATTGGCAGAGAGAAAATCTTCTTGTGGGGTTTTGTGTGAGTGGTCAGACTTGCGGATCGGGCGACGAGGATGCCCTCGTCTGGCTTGACCACTATCCCAGGCTTGAGGGGTATTCCGTTGTTGAATGCAGGTTGGTGTGGATGGTTCTGAGGATATGGATGTGCCGAGCCCAAGGTGGGGTTGTGTTATACGCCCCTGTTGCCCTTCTGCCGCTGCTCCCTGTGGCGTTTCATATTGAGGATACGTGTGTTGTGCTCCACTTCCTATTCTTCCTTCGCACCGCTGATGCTCGACGTCCCACTCACACAAAACCCCACAACAAGACCTTTCCCTCTACCCATCTCATTCTTCAACTTGTTTGGGCTTTGTGTCACGTCGTCGTCGTCGATGTTGGTGTCTTAACAACGCACTTGCTAAGCTCCACTCTCAGATCCACATAAGGTGTTTCGTACAAACACCAAGTACAACAGGAAGACCTACCAGTCCAAAATCTCAGCTGTCACCACACCAAAGCAACTGTGTCCCTTCCTCTCTCCCCTACCATGAGACTAATGAAACCCCCACCCCGCATACAGTACATCGACATATAAATTCTCGCCGTCGACGGGACCCATCTCGCGGCACGTCATCGACTTGATATACCCCGCGCCACATCATGCCGTGTATGTATCATTGAGGATGAGTCTTGAGAAGGTGTTTGGGTTCGGCAGGGGAGGGTGCAGGGTGAGCTTCGGCAAACTTTCTGGATTTACGTGTACAAAAGCCCGGACTGCGGCTTTGACCACATGGCTTGTTTAGCAGCTAGCTACTAAGTAGTAGTTGTTGGTCGTACCTCTTTCCTTCTCAGCAGTGCTCAAGTGTATAGAATATGGCGGAAACCCTTCAAACTGACCTCACCGAGCCAGTGCTATTTGCACGGGACCTACCCTCGACTGTCAATTATGACCATCTTCGAGCCATGTTTAAGGACCTCCTCGTTGCCCGTATCACTCTCAGCGCTGGATATCTGGTTTTCGCGCCGACTAAGCAGGGTTGGAGTCGCCTTCTGCTGCCTGGATTGCAAACTGCCAAAATAGAATTCGTGGATATTGCAGAAGGTACGATATTGAACGACCTTGTGACAGTTCTATCCAAATCGACTTACATCCAAGTCACAGCTGAGAAGGCTTTCGCCAAGAAGAACTTTTGTCCGATTCCCAATATTTTCCCTCCAGAAATTTTGAAGTTATCGACATCTCCCAACACAGGAGTCCGTGCAGAACCCCTAAGCACTGATGACCACGAGGCAGGGAGACGTACACTATCTCCTGAAGCTAGACAGCACCAGCACCCTCCAGTCTCACTTGATACTGGAGTGTCACATACCACCTCTATAGATGACCTTAACAGTTGTCTGGAAATTCAACCTCCTTTGGAAGAAGGCCTGCAAGACGGTCATGAGTCGTCCAGAAGTGACCATCAACAAAGACCACAGATCCTTAGTAAACAACCGACTCCTCGTCTAAATACCCTTCAAGAGAAAACGAGAGTAGAGTCGTTGCTGAAGCAAGCAGAAATCGATCGCGATCACTGGCGACGCGAATTAGAAATAGCCCAATCCAGAATTAAGGTGTTAGAGTTCCAGGTCCAGGAGGAACGGAAGAAGGCAGCGGAGGAAATAGCACGCCAAAAAGACGCTGCTGATCGTGTTGCCCGAGAGCAAGCTAGGAAGGATGCGCTGGTTGCCGAAATCGGACGCTGTCGCCAGAGGGACGCTCGTATGTGTAAATGGGATCGATCCGTTGCGCTGCAGAGATTTCTTCTCGTTCTCGACGAGTTCGAAGGCAGGACGCATTCTGGGACGCCTCCCTTGACATTTGAAGGGATACCATGGCCTACCCTCGATAACCCAATGGTACCGACGGCAGATACAATCACATGGGAGAAAGTAGAAACGTTTTTTTCCTATGTCAAGCGCACAATGACATACCAGCAGTATAGCAAGCTCGTTGAAAAGGTTCATCGGCTGTTCCATCCTGATAAGTGGCGCGCGCGTCGAGTTCTAGAGACGGTTCCTGATGCGAACCTCCGCCAATCTGTGGAACAATCCGTAAACATCGTCGCACAAGCGATGACACCGATGTGGAGAGAGTCAAAAGGGAGATCACGAGGTTGAACTTTCGAATAACTACCATTTGTCCTTGATGATCTTTCTTTCAGTGAATACTATGATGCGCTCGGTTGAATGAATACAGGTGTGGCTATTGCCAGATGCAGACTAGATACTGGCTTGAACAGTGGGCACAATTATCGTGGATGGACGTCGACGAAATTGGGAACAAGTAAGCATACACAGGAAGCTCGTGTTCAAGCTTCAAGGTTACCGGGACGGTCGACATCCGTCAAACAGGCCATAAATAAAGTCAGGTGAACGGGCCCATAATCCAGACCTTTTGAGCACCTAAGAGTCGCACACGTTCTCGGAGTAGTACTGTAAACTCAAGGCGACGTTACCGATATCCAAGCGCTTGATTTCTACGTGACAAACATCATGGATTGTGTGCAGACCGGTGACCGTTCCATCTACGGAGACGAGCTGTTGTAAGTAATCGACGCTGGCTTGATGGAATGAATGATTACCAGTCTAGATCGTGTGTACTTACTTTCAAAAGGGCTAAGGATGTTAACAATAGGGTTCGAACAGCGGCGTCCATAATATAAAAATCGACAAGGTAACCTATAACAATCGCCAGAATCCAAGATAGACTTCATAAAAACCAGAGAGCCGAAACGAACCGAAAGGTAAAGGTGAATTTATGTAAAAAGAGGCAGATGAACAGAAGGGACCAGGTCTAAAAGTCCGAATGTATAAGTAGGTGGCGTAAACAACATAAACTGTCATACCGAGCTAAAGGCTATTCGGCAATTACTTACGAAAACCTCTATCTATCAAGGTGAAGTCGGTCGCGACACCACTCGTTCGATTCGTGCTGCAGCTGCCAACACGCTAACCTTCCCTTGGCTTTCCGGCTCCGGCTGTGGCCCCTTCTTCATAGAGGTGTCTCCGAAGTTCAGACTTCCACCACCGGAGCCGCGGACAGTGTCTGGCTTCAGGAGGCTCGTCATACTCACAGCGCCACCAATGCCTGCTCCACCCATCGGTGGCCCGATGACGGTCCCTGAACGTTTCCTGAGACTGCTCGCTTGAGGCGGTGGGGCGTGTGACGCGCGGCGTGGGATTGGGCCTAGCCGAGGTGGAGGCGCTGGAGTAGAGCTTTGTGGTGAGAGTGAGACAGGTGGCGACAACCCAAGGCGTAATGGAGGGAGGGGAGGGACCGGAGAGCGAGATTTTCCCGTGGGACTGGAACTCTGAGATTGCGCGTTTTGATAGAGATGAGCGAGGGATTTCGGACGAGATAACGAACGAGGACGGGGGGGAGGTGACACCGATGTGGACTGAGATGGTGGTAATGTCGGAGACGATGGAATGACAGTAGTCAGAGAACGGGTAGGAGTATGTTTGAGCTGTGAATTTGATTGTTTTCGAGGCAAAGTATGCTGAAAAAAATGCGGGTGACGAGGAGACATAGGCGACGGTGGCATCTGGCGATCGCGAGGGAGAATTGGCAGAGGGGGGGCAAGACCTTGCTGCTGAGATGGAGACCGAAGCTGTGCCAGGGATACACGACGCTTAATTGGTGGTTGAGGGCTTGGTAGACGCGGTGAAGCCGCCGGTGACGGAGAAGACGGCTTGGGTAGTGAGAGCGATAGCGGTGACGGTTTCTTCTTTACCGGCGGAGGGTGCAGACCTATTGAGCTCGTATTTGCCATTGGCTGTTTCGATACTCCGGGCTGTGCTGGTGCTGGACGATACCTAGCCATGGGTCCTGGAACACGCGATCTCGCAATACCACCACCAAATCTTGTCATTGCATCCTGCATGGAGGGCAGATCTGTTCTTGATCCAAATGTCGGAGTGCCACATCTCGACCTTGATCGCTCCATGTCGGTGACCTCCTGCTTTGACCTACCGCCTGAGATGTCACCAGCCCGTGGAGCCTTGGCAGTCGTTGAAGCATCTAAAAACGCCGAACCATTGCCCGAACGAGCCTTACATTGTAAGGGCATGGGCACTGGGACTGCAACGATGTGCCCAAATAAAGACCCAGGTGCTCGTGTGACCTTGACTACCTTCCATCCTGCAGACAGAGCCAGAGCAGTCGTCTCTCTCAATGTCCGTTCTTGCGCATTAAACGTCACTTGCATCTGTAATACATGCCGTGCAAGCTGAACTTCGATATACCGTGAAGAATAAAAACCGACTTACCGTAAGATCCATCCAATAGGCGTTTGCACTTGCCTTCCCTAAGTTCGCCAACAAGGGGGCGGGGGCTAATGTACTTTCAGCGCCTTCAACTTCCTTCAGAACTCCATGCCCGAGAGTATCATCAGCTGCATCCACGTCCACGCACGCGAGGGGGAGAACAAACTCTGCAAGTACGAGTTTCGTTTCAGGAGTCGCTGCTTCCCTGAGTCGAAGGAGTATAGTACGAGCCAGCGCGTCTGGCCAATCGTGCAAGATGACACGCAAAAAGAACACTGCTGCGTTCCTGATAGGTTGCGTCGTGAAAAAATCATGCGCTGCCGCAGACATCCTTCAACATCCACGTATCATACACATAAAGAAACTTCACCTTGAAATTGCGCAATTCCCGAATCGAGTAACTCCGGGCATTTTGCACGCCAAGCCTAGTAAAGAAGCTGTCAACACAATGGCACGAGCCAAGATGGGAAACTTCAGTTGTACCTTATCGCCCATTTCGACGACGACTGGACGGTCCTGTATAATAAATTTGAAGCCGAGATCTTCGTCCCTCTCTTCTTGCTTTCGGCCCGGTGAACCAGAGGGAGGAGGCGGTATCGGGCTCCCCTTCCCGCTGCCAACTGGGCGACAAAATGCATTGGCGAGCAACATGCTGGTAGACCCTATTCCGCCACCCACATCTACGATGATGCTTCCTTGAGGAAGACTCCGCCAGTCGAACCCTGTCAAACGTACAGCGTTTAGCAAAGTTCCACACCCATTCATCTATACCTGGAAAGAAAAACCGCGCATATATACATTAAAAATTGTAAGACCGATGATCTGGGAACAAGAATATCGAGAAGGGGGGGAAATCGAGGTTAACAGCAAATAGCGCAGGGGAAAAGGGAAAGCTTAAACGACAACAGTGAATGTGACGAGGAACTTACCATCGAAAACAGCCCCAGGGCCCTCCCACGAACACGTACCCGACATTGCTTTTCCAAATCGCTCCACCCTGAGCTTGTCTTTGTTCACCATACTCGGTCTGCCATCACCACACTCGCCTTCGAGCCATGGGAAGAATCCAATATCTGTATCGAATGCGTATCCAAAAGGGGGTCGCGACGGATCAGTGCGCTGGAGGAGATAGGCTTCAGTTAAATAGGCAGAGGATTTAAAGAGCTCGTCCGAGCTGTTATGAAAATCAATGGAATTTCATGTTGAAAAAACGAATACATACCACATGCCCACGAAGGCGGCAATTCCGTTCGTATTTTGATACTTCAATTCCAGTCTAAGAAACAGAGACATTATTAAGGACGATCAACAGACGAGTGGAAAATGGGAACAAGTCGTACCGTCCTTCTCTTTCCCACTGTTTAATCTCCTCGAAAGTATTGCCAGTGTCCATAAGAGATGATATTCGATTGATTGTGAATACATTTGGTGACTTTTCGCGAATCAAGTGATGTGTCGCTAGAAGACGTAAGATATGTGCTGGAGTTCTTTGAGAAAAAAAAAACGATGGGTGCGAAAGGAAGAATTACGCACCTAGTTTGCCGCTGTCGACGCCGTTCCGTTGAGATATAAGGTCCACATGAAGGCCGTTCGGGCCAGCTTCCCGAAGGATTTCTACAGTGTGCGAAGCCTCTAGAAGTCTCATACACGAGGGTAAATGATACTATAAGGTTCTGTTGATTAAAAATGAGCCCAATACAAGAACTCAACGTACCCCCATCGATGCATCACAAAGAGAGTAAAACGGTGCCTGCACCGTGGTAGCCATCTGTCCTGCTGCAGCTACGATTTTGTTGATGGCCTTTACGACTACAGGATGTGCTGTGAGCTGCTCAGCTGGGTCGTTGGGGTCATATGGGGCATCAAGAGACGGGAAATCCAAGGGCCACGATGGCGACGGTGGTGGCGACGCGTATGATGGCTTGTCTCCCTCAGCAAATGGACTATGCTCTGGACAGACCTTCGCCGGGGAGTAGATGCGCTCGATGTCGTCCAGGGCATCGGCGAGGATAGCGTGCAGGGCGCGGAGGACAGCGAAGGTCATGGTAAGAGCACAAGAGCTCGAAATGGGAAGGAGACGCGCTACATATGTCGAACGCATTTCTAATAATAAATATATAAATGTTTATAAATGTCATCACGACACCGCAGATCTTTATGCGGCCTTCCCTGTCATTTCGCAATTCAGACCAGACAACGAAAACTCGTGACAAGTCCACCGGCGGGCATATGAGTCTCCCGAGCAAGAAAAAAATCAACGGATGTGCCTTGGAGTAACAGAGAGCCGTAAACTTGTCAGAGACACTCGGGAGAACACTTAGGCGGGGCAGAGGCGCGCCAAGGTCACCTGAGTAAGGTGACTGGTCGGAGGGACGTGTTGTTTGTCCGTGTTGTTCGACGCCATCCAGCGACTCGGATATTGCGATCAATGAACAGGCCCTGCGCTAGAAGCCTTGCCCATCAGACAGATACAGCGACTTCAACTCATAACTTCATCGAAGGTGCCTTTATTACATCTCTCTTTCAGAACTCTATGCTCGCGACTCTTTAAACTTCAAGCCTTAGGCCTCATGTCCCAACACTCCGATGTTTATTGAACACTGTCCGACGCCATCGCTGCTTTCACGGTGCATGTTTCTTATGCTTTGGGCTCTGCGCTTCTTAGTTGCCTCCGAGGAGTTGCATGTTTTTCAGTGTCACTCAGATCGAGGCTGCGACTTTGACCACCTTATGGAATCATTAGAATGTATCGTACCAGCCTAGTGGGTCAGCTGAGACGCATTACGAACATAACGACATCTCTCTACCGATTGTCTGCCGGCACACACACCCTTTCATCCTACCATTTAAGAAGCATATTTGATTCTCACGCCAGAAGAGTTTCGGGTCTGGTGAGACTAGTACCTCATTACCATTTTTTTTGAAGTTTAATATTGTCGTCAATGGAGGCATAGAGTTCTCCTCGTGTGCTGCGGTATATGTACATATTTCTATCCACTGGACATACACAACTCCCGATTTTCACGGTCAAAAAACGATACATACATCGATGGTGAGCGACCTCAACGCCGACCACATCGGCATCCGCAAAGCGAGTCCTAGATCCCGGAGATTGTTCGTTCTTCACCGAGCCAATGAAGCGTAGGAAGGGATCTGTCAACTCATATCAACTTCGTGTTATTTGATTGCTACTGGTCAAATTTCTCTTCCTCATTTGAAAACCGTAAA
>JAGGAS010018824.1:0-16523 GCA_017657355.1 Termitomyces sp. K1Ac | reverse complement strand
TCAGTAGACAGAGTTCAATATTGTGGCGCAATAGTGTTTCTTTCTTATCACGCTGAAACATTCATATGGAAATCAATCTCAAACTTAAATTTGTTGGTGATGAAGACGGAAACTTAGAAAGGACGCGTCGTGAGATTTTTGCACGTGCTGATGGCATCTAGTCACATGCATCGACACTTTCATTTTCGGAATCCTTGTCAATGTCCATCCTGACCTACTTCTCGGTACACCTCATGCCTTTCAAACGTTCGGCAGGGCTCTGCACAACGTACACTTAGAGGATGCTAGATCAGATCGCATTCCGAGTACTTGACTGTGTGGCAGCTGCTTCAATACGCCTTCTTTCCCGTTCAGGTCGCATCTTGAGACAGTCGATTCAGTGGTGGCCAACCCTGCGTTGCCCTTCTAGGATCAGGCCTATCGACCTTGCCTCAAGAAAGCTCTCGATCAAGCCGCCATATTTCAGACCCAAGATACACAGCATGAGCATAGCATACTTATCAGGAAACTCTGCTAACAACACGGTACATATTGCTTCTGAGTCGCTGCCTATCTGGGCGTGATCCTCAGGCTGATGCCACACGT
The DNA here is from genome assembly GCA_017657355.1 of Termitomyces sp. K1Ac. NCBI lineage: Eukaryota > Fungi > Basidiomycota > Agaricomycetes > Agaricales > Lyophyllaceae > Termitomyces > Termitomyces sp. K1Ac. The sequence goes on along the minus strand of JAGGAS010018824.1, from coordinate 15,938 downwards.
ACATCTAGAATTTCATCTACTCTGCCCTGATTATGTGTACTGACCTTGCACTGGTTTAAGGCGCTCAGTATGATTCTTGAAAGCTTGATTCCCTCCTTTTTCAAGACTCGTGTGCACTCGCTGCGGTGGACATGGCTGCATCGTCAATTCATTGTAAGTAGCAATGATATACTAAGTACCACATACTTCGTTTATTTACCACCTTTATGGCAGATACAGTGCTAATTTCAATCTTCATCGCACTCCTTTACGCTACAAAAGCTCATGCTTCTGTCAATTTTAGCGTCTGTTTGAGACAAGTCCGCGACGGGACATGGGGCTCCACTGGCGGCACAGATAATAGAGGACACCCTATCTCTAATATCTCGGTAGCGACGGGCATTACTTACCATCTTTGCACCAAAGCTTGTGGATCGGGTTCTGAGCCTTTCCGTTGGAACACATTTTCAGAGCAGTTTGGATCTTGGCTACTTCCATGGCTCGCCCTCGTATCTCAACTTCCTTTCGGAACCCATAACATGCGGCGAAATTTTCTATCGATGATGTTAACTGTGGGGTCGCCTGCGCTGGCAGGGTTTTCTTTGGCAATAACGGTGTTGAACAATCGTTGGGTTGCTCGTCGTTTCTCCACAATTCAAAGTCCGAACTCTCGCAATGCCGTCAAAGCACTATCTAGCTTCCAACAAGCACCTCTCGTTATCACGAAAGACATGGGTCTCTTGATGTCGCTTGTATCCCTCCCAGAAAACGTGAATTGGTGGAACGAATTAGTACTTTCGCTCGACTACACTCACACATGGACAATATCTGCTGGTGCCTCAGTCGCGTGGGTCATTGTTGCATACGCGTTCACCGTCATTGACTCCCTGCAAGGCGACATTACGGAGGCAATCTCTGCGCATGGACAGGGCATCGGCTCCATTTGGTCCTGGCTGCTGCCAGTCGTCACAGGCTGGTTACAAACGTCGCCGAAGTGTGATTCGGAGCGACTGTACCGAGCCATGCGGCGTGCCAATGCACGGGCATATACTGTAACAGGTAGTTCGGAGCCCAGCCTAGCCGATGGTCTGCCCGATGTAGAGCATGCAATTTCTCTAGCGACGCACGAATATGATGTGGTTTGCTACGACGAATTGTGCACAGCCCCGATTTACAATTATGCGCGTTTTTTGTCTTGGTCTCGGTCTGTGGAGGAGGTCGCATGTACGTTTGAACTTGCATTGGCCCATGCCAATGATAAATCAGAGTCGGAAACATGCTCAACATCCGAGCATCACATTGAAGAAACGGCTGCCACCCAAATCAGCCTCCGATGGGCACCTGATATCTTTTTGAGATTTTTCGCTGCTTCCTTTCTCGCTTTAATGCTGCAATGGGGAACTACAGGTGGAGCCCTAATAATCCATTTACACACCCCAACATACGGTGAGTTTACGTCCTTCTCCTATGTTCCTTTTCAACTTCAACTTCTTTTTAGGTCTCGGTTGCCGTACAGGCTCGTATCTACTATATGGCAGCGTTGGAACTATTAGTTGGATTCTACTCGTGCTCTCCACCTTCTTGTGCCACTATTCAATCACGACTACTCGCTGCTCCGAAACCATTCACATCGCACGTCAGCTGTCTATTGTTCTTCGCTGGTTAGGGCAAACCTTTGCGTTCTGCAACGCCATATGGATCATTTTGGTCTGTGTCTTCCAGTTTAGCAATGTTTACGACAGGTGCTGGTGTAACAGCAGCGTTATCGGACTGGGCGCCAAGGCATACCACGTCATGGAAATCACTCAAGATGAGGTCCCTCCCATGAGGATTTGGTGGATCGTCGGTGTCACGATTGCTGCTGGGAGTGCTTCTCTTTATGCCCTGTGCATCAATCTTTTCATCAATCCTCAACTGCCTCAGGAAATTAATGTCGATTTCGCTGCCGAACACTCGCAATAAGTAACTTTCAATGTGTACAATCTGTATAACTTATACCTTAATCCACATACCCTGGCATATGCCTTGCAACGCATACTATCTACATATGTAGCAGAGGCTACATCAATAAAAACGGAAGGTAACAGGATAAGGAGCCCAGTGACGAATATGTCCTTCTGTTTATTGTCTGATCAATAGCCTGTATGTACATCATTGTAAGCTGGTCCCCTACGCAATACCAGCTCCGAGACGACACCGATGGCCTCATAGACGGAGCCAGGACGCTGATCAGTAGTGTCTCATTTCCTGCAACACGAACACAAATTTTTTTTGTATTTCACTGGGACTCAGCGCTCAGCAACAGCTTGGAGCTGCTGGGTCGCCAGTCGGGGAGTACATGTTTACCCATGTCAGCGATTTTTTATCTCTAACTGTCATATAAGCTTTGTTTTGACTCGAGCCGCTACTGCTTCATCATTTCCCCTAACCCTGTAGCCTAACCAGACCTTATATAAGCCGAACAACGCGTAATTGAGCAAGCTGGTCGGAGGAGATTTTGTTCAGTAGGATAAAACTATGTATTTGGAAACCCCTTTCCTTGGATAACCCAGGAACTCCCAAACAACGAGGTGATTCGACATTTTTATCCGCTTTTTTCCTTCTCTGAAATCCTCCATAAGTGTTGGTTAATGTAGCTTCCTCGTTCATTTCTCCCAACATTTCTGCTGTGTCACCATGTTCGCCTCCCTAAGGGGCCTGCAGTGGATACGAAGGCCTGACGACCTACATCAGAATTCGTATCAATCATTCTTGTTATCCACTCGGTCTGCGCCCTTTTGCCAGTATCAGAGGCGCAGAACAACTCGCTACCGTTCCTTCGGAGGATTAGTTGTCTTACGCTGGCTCCTTCAAGCCCTTTTGTAGCGTTGTATACAGCACCATTGGAGCTCTCACACGCAAGATGTACCTCTTAAGTCCGATACGTTGACTACTTGCTAATGAAACTAGTCCGAGTTCCCACTGACTAATTTGTTCAAATGAGGTGAAATGTGAAATGCTTGACATTGACAAGACGAGCTCTTCCGCTGGCAGATTTAGAGAAACTGATACTATACTTTCTAGATTATGCTGACTTACTGAATATGTTCATGGTGATCGTGCTAACAGATCCCTCGTAGCTCGGAAGACAGCGGAAAGATATAAAGGCAAGTGCCAAGGGGGTAATATCCTCACGATGCACCTCTCTGCGATTCTCCTTGTAACTGTTGTGTTCATTGCCCCAACATTCGCCGCACATAACAGTCATGTGGGCGATGTTGTCCAAGTCGCCGACGATTTTACAGACATCGTCCCGAGATTGGTTACAAAGGGTCCTCAGGCCAATCCCAAAGTCGGCCAGGGAACTAATGTCAATGGCGATTATATCGTGATGTTCAAATGCAAGAAGGCCAGCCTGTCCTTTGTCAAACGCAATAGGGCCAGTGTGAGGTATCATTATAATTTTATTGACAGCGTTGCCGGTACGTTCTGAACTATCCAATTTCTTGCGACTCATTGTCTAGCTCTACCCAACGCAGGTACATTCAGTGTAAAGCAACTTCAAGGATTACGCGCCAATCCTGATGTCAAGGGAATCTATAAGGATGGTTTCATGGAGGCCGATGATGCTCAGTTCGTTGTTTTCCCGTGTTCGGTGTTGACTGATAACAAGTGCATGCGGTAGGACTGATGCTACTTGGGGACTCGCACGTTTGACTTCGAAGACTAAGCTTCGAAACCAAGATCCATTGTATGTCTGGTTGCTATTCTAATAGTAGGTCCTACTGACATTGAGTTATACAGATCAAGAAATTTCACATTTTATTACCCGCCAGATGCGGGTAATGGGGTCGACATATACGTTGTTGGCGAGTTTTCTTTAGCTCTTGAACCAAGGGAAACTAAGTAATTTAATTCTACAACTAGACTCGGGTAAGCCTCTTAACAAACAACAGGCCAATTACCTTGCTCTCATGCCGGGCTTTACAAAGGTGTTCAACTCAATCATGTAAGTTTCTACGAATGCCTATCTTGCTTTATTTTTACTGAGGTTTCAGAGTGAGTTCGGTGGACGCGCGAGGTGGGGTAAGACATTTGTCAGAGGTGGCGCCCCTGATGAAGACGAAGTTGGTCATGGAACCAAGTGCGCGTAAGTTGCCTAACCTTAGACCAGGACTGTCAGATTTGAGTGCAGCAAACTTGAAGTGGAGTAGCGGCTGGCTCTACATTCGGGGTTGCAAAAAGAGCTAACATCATTGCAGTCAAAGTTCTGGGAAAGAAGTAAGATATTGACTGGTGATGCAGGTTGCTTGTGATTAACTCCAATTTGACAGACACACCTATTATTCTGACGCGTGAGTTGATTTTGACTTGAGGCCTCTAGATCACTACTGATTTGCACTTATAACTCAGAATTGCTGGGTTGGAATGGGTTCTTAATTCAACGCAAGCCTCCCGTCGCCCCTCTCTTGTCAGTATGTCCATTTCCGGGAATACGTCACAACCACTGGATGATGCTGTTGGAAAAGTACGTTTTGCAAGCATCGTCTTAACGGCTTTCTTATTAATGATAATTTTAGTTGACCAAGAATGACATCACAGTCATAGTCAGTCATCCATCATTTCCTCTGAAAATTTCTGGTCCTCCTTATATAACAGATACTTAGGTATCAGCAGGCAATAAGGGGAGACCAGCAAGTGAATTTTCTCCTGCTCGTTCTCCTTACGCCATCACTGTTGCTGCCAGTACCATTGAAGATAAATCGTGGCCGAAGACAAATTTCGGAAAGGCGGTTGATATATATGCTCCGGGCGTGCAGATCATAACTAGTTTTATTGGTGACATCAAAGTGAGTCGATGACGGCATTCTTCAACCTATGCTCATCGGTTGTCTCGTCAGGCAACTATAGTTGCTAATGGAACATCCTACGTATGTACTAGATTTTCCATTCAACAGAAGAGATTGTGGAAAGATTATTGAATAATTGACATGACAGGCCGTCCCTCATGTCGCAGGCGTTGTCGCCTTCCTCCTCGCAACTGGCCATTATACTCCAGATATAGTGAAGCAATATCTACATGCTACAGCCAAGAAGAATGTTCTCAGTGACGTCCGTAAGTTAATTATCTTATTCAAATATTTCCCGAGCTCAGCATTGTAAAGCCCCAGATACGCCAAACGAGCTTCTGTTTTCCCAGAGACGTTTAATCACAGTATCAGGTTTCTGAATATGCTGCTGTTCTAGGTTTTCCTTCTCTGTTCTCTGTTATCAACCCTATACATTGTGATTTTAAATTCATCTGAACGTCATAACACATTGTTCAGTCAACTCAAAGTCAATTTGACCTTACAACACTATGCGTGAAATTCTTATGTTATTGATTCAACGACATACAAGGGCCGCTGAATGCCAACAAACTCCCACTAATCGGTTCACTGCCCAACACGACTTTCTTCTTCTCGCTTTTTCCTCGCCCATACTTAAATTCAAGATCCTCGAAACACGATCGTCACCATTCAATTTTTTCGCGTCGTGCTCCACTTATACGTGTACGAAATGCGCCACCGCTAGCATGTATTGACAAAATATCCTTTTTAGTAGGCACGCCAGAAGAGAGGTGAAGTGAAATGTCGGTGAAATCATGGAGTGCAGACGCGACTTGATCATGACAATAGTACGTTGATCATGGCGTCATTTCTGCTCCATCGTAGATGCGAAGAGAGAGAGGAGAGGGTTGCCAAGGACTAACTATCAGCTACATTGCCAAGGACTAGGGACTATCAACTACATACTATCAAGTGATTGCCTAAGGCATGATCAGACGAGAATACGGTAAAGTGTGGATATAGAAAGACATAGAACTCCGGAAGTAGTCTCAGAGTAACAACGACTCGAGCCTCTTGCACAGCTTAGCACGCAGGTTTTCATTGAGGTATCTACAAGAAAAGAAGAGTAAAATGGGATTTCATGGTGCCACCTCGCGTGTTTCAAGCCCCATTTCCCCTCTGTTTTTTTATCTGCATCTATTGACATTTGTCTAATCTATAGCCTGGACGCCATCGTAAGCCGGCAACCGTGCACACGCCTGCGCCCAGTCAATATCGCCTTGCACCAGCTCCGAGACGACCTCAATGACCTCGTCTACGGAACCGATGCGCTGATCAGTCGTGTCTCGTTCCCTGAAACACGGACACAATGAGCATATCACCCGCATCGAACAATAACGCGAAGAAACGTACCGAAGAGTGATAGTACGTTTTTGAACCGATGCAAAGTCGACGGTGATACCAAAGGGGGTACCAAGTTCGTCGTTGCGCGCGTATCGCTTTCCGATGGACGTGTTAGAGTCATCTACTCGTGAAAAGACACCTGCTTTGCGGAGCTTCAAGGCTATAGACGCGTACGTGATGAGAAGAGGTACCAGAACGGAAAAACCAGCTACACACATATTTCTTGCACAAGAGGAGCGAATTCGTCTCTGGCGCTCAGAGGGACAATGAGAACTTTGGTTGGTGCAACAACAGGGGGAAGGGAGAGAACCTGTTCGGTTTTTAGACAAGATGACGAATATGAGAGCGAAAGACCTACACCACGCTCAATATCCTGCTCTCGCGCCCAGAAACTATGTTCCAGAAGGGTATACAAGATACGACCGAGACCGAAGGAGGGCTCAATCACGTTGGGGGTAAATTCACGAACTACGAAGAAGTTACTTGGTCAGAATATTTGACGATGGTATAAGGTAGAGACGTACTCGACTGTTTGAAAATTTTACGTTCAATGGTGAGGAGTTCTGGTGTCAGCTGGAACTCCCTGCCATCTGGAGATGTGACGATTGTTGAACTAATGATAATAATAGTTGAGGGGGAAAACGTCGACAATTTGAGCTGTGAACGTACCCGTTGGATAGCTCGCTCTTGAGTCTCAAGAGTTCGGACTCAGGCAAATCCTCCACAATCTTCTGCAACACGCCTGCATCACCCTTGAAGGTCTTACCCAGCGCCTTCTTGTTCCATTCCGCGACCTCCTTCTCCGTAATAATCGGCTCTTTCAGCGCCTGACGCACAACGAGCGGTTGACCTGTCTTGTTCGAATGGACAGTCAAATCATACGCAGCACGATCGGCACAACCAACACATTCCGTCCACCCAGTCGAGTTGTGGATCTCTGCGTCCCAGCAGTCCGTCGCGTAGTGAGCCATCTCGTTACCCATATGTTGACGGAACCTGAGCCTTTCCGCATTGATGCCAATCTTGACAAGGTATTGATAGATCCTCGCCACGAAGTACCCAAGAGTCTCATTGGCGATGATACCGGACGCGACGGCTTCACCGATAGTCATTTGGACTGTTTTGTTTGAGCCCGCCTCCTGAACCTTACGATCGAGAAGGGTAACTACTTGTGAAGAGACTTCAGCGAAGCGTACGTGCGACTTGTCATCGGGGTCGACATAGTGCTCGATCTCAGCCATCGTGAACTCGCGCACGCGCAGAAGTCCGGCACGGGGTGAGATTTCGTTCCGGAAGGAGCGTCCGATTTGGGCAGATGCAAATGGGACGCGACCATTGTTGAAATCGAGCAGACGAGAGAAGTTAAGGAAGTGGCCTTGTGCAGTTTCGGGACGGAGATAACCTGGATGTTGACCAGTAGGGCCGATGCTACTTGTGAACATCAGGTTGAATTGTTGCGGCTCGCCGACTTCATTGTCAGTATCTGGGTTACGGATGTTATATTTCCTACAGAGTTCACCGAGCTCTGGGCCACTGTAGTTGTCGAGCTGTCAAGGTCTTTAAATTTTATGCATTCATCGATCAAGAAAAGATAACGCACCTGGGCGAGAATGGTTTCATATTCCTTCACAACCTCGTCGTCCAATTTGACAGCAGCCGTCTTAGCATTCTTCTTTTTCTTCTTTTTGTCATCCGAGGGAGGCTCTGCAGCCAGGCCTCGTGCTTCCTTGTCGCCGGCCAAACGGGCCTCAAGCACACCACCAACGAGATGATCTGCACGGAGCACATCACCCGTCTTGGTATCCTTCACCATCCAATCTGCGAAACGCGCGACGTGGCCGGATGTTTCGAATACCAGTGCAGGAGTCATGATCGTGGTGTCGAGCTCGAGCATGCCTTCCTCAATGATGAAGTGTTTCCGCCATTCAGCAATGATATTTGCCTGCAGTGAGGATCCCGGTGGGCCGTAATCGTAAAGCCCAGCAACACCTTGAGATCGAGAAATATAATCAGCCTGGAGTCATCAAAGATCTATCGCACTAACCGCCATAGATCTCGAACGCTGGCGCGTAGAAGAATCTGCGGTTTAACAAAGCCTCTAGTCGTGCCTTGTCGAAAGGATGGACAGTTTTGTTGACGACGGTGGCAGCCATAGGGGTTGTAGAGAAGTAACGGTTCAATTTGAGGTGGTGAGGAAAAGTTGGTCTGATGCGGAGCAAGCCAAAGCGCATGAAAGGTATTTTTTCCTCTTTTCCGAGTCACAATTCTCCGCCACCTCTGATCAGGTCAACTCAACAAAGCTTGCGCGAAAATTATCCGTTTATCTTATCTCTCGGGATAGTTTCTCAGATTTTCTCTTCCTCGAGATTTGTCGAAAGGTGATTTCTCAAGGCAGAACAACCATGATCAATTTTCAAAGTCAATTCATAAACATCATGATTCTATTCTAACTATCCGTTCGAATGGTATTGATACTTGTTCAATTTGTTCAGAGGAAACAAGAGATTGAAAATTCATGAACGTGCAGGAAAAATCAAGTGATGCGTGATTCCAGTATATATGAAACCAAAGCAAAGGCGACAAGAGTAAGTTCAAGTCCGTTTTGTGATCAAAAGGTGTTCATAGCCTTTTGCATTGCGACCGAGCCACGCCGCATCCATTCTGCAGGCGGAATACGCTCACCGTCAACATGATTAGAAAACAAAAGGTCATTCTCCGCAGCGAACGCCCAGCGTGAGGGGTCCGGTGGTGGAGCAGAAGTGATGGCACGAAGTTCGTTCTTGATGATGTTACGCGTGAAGTGGTCGAGATTCTAAAAATATCAATGTCAAGGGAACATTCAGGGATGAAAAACAGGCAATGTACGAGATCGTTTTTATCATAACCAAAAGGATCTGGTATAATGTCAATCGCTGGTATTAAAGAAAAATGGATGCCACATACTTTCGATCTCTTCACCGGCGACTAAAAACCCGAAGAACATGAAAGACTGCCGAGACACGTCAAACGTGGCGTGTAATGGATGTCCTTCATTACTTACCACAACGACGGTCCCAGGGATCGTTAGCCATTTCAGGGCGCTCCAGATTTGGAAAGGCTTTAGATCAGAGACAAGTCAAATGGACTGTATAGAAACATGGCGTCCGGCGTCGTACCAAGAAGAAGCAATATATTAGTGTAACTACCCATAGGTGGATAGAGTATCTATGGGAACAAATTTCACATTGTTATGTATCGTAGGGGAGCAAAAGACTCACGAGAAAGGGATTGGTGTAGTTAGAATACGCTCAAGGCCTGTGAGTGCGTCTACCAACTGGTTTAAGGATGCAAGAAGGGCGTCTTGAAAGCAGTCGATCAGTTCATACAGATGTGCTATGCTTGTGATACTCACTGATAGTCGGCACATCTATCTGCTTCCTGCTTTGCAAAGTTGCGATATACGAGCCCTATCAGGGTGTAACCAGAATCAGTAGGATGGAGGTATTTCCCATACACACCAGGTAAAGTGAAATCTCCAGCGGTATATTATGAGACACCGTATTCTGACGCATCCTCGCACGGAGTTTTGCCGCGGTCTTGCCCTTAACATCGCGTCCGCGTTTCGTGAGGAACCTCACAAAAAGCGAGAACGGGAAGAGGTCGAGAATATGGTACTTCGGTGGGCTGTATGCGGGAAGAAGGAAGTTCTCGTCTCCGTGTGGTAGGATAACCTTTTCCTTTGACATGTTGTGGGAGTTTTCGCGAATGGGAGCGAGGAATGACGTCTTTCGTGGAGTAGGCAAGCTCGCGGGAACAGGAAGTGAGGGTGCAGAGGAGTAAGAGCGCTGATAGAGGAAAGAATTAGTCCCAGGAGAGGAGGGATTTGGGGCATCTGCGGATAGCTCGTGTGCCTTTACATCAATAACAGAGGGTATACTTGGGGGCAAACCATAGGCTGGGAGGAACTTGACGAGGTAATAGAGGTCTCTACGTTAGAAAAGTTATTAAATTTCCAGTAAATACAATGAAGACATAAAGCGCACTGGTAGTAGATACCGTCCTCACCACGAAGATAGTGTTTCAGGGATACCGCGAATGCCTCAATGAGGTTAATGATTGATTTTCTTTCAACAATAGATCGTGACGCCATCTCATCTGCGGTGACCGTTGCAGTAGCTACTTGATCTTAAATCTTATATCAGTCACAACTCAAAACGACCACAATAAGCTATTTGTACTCACCAGGAATGTGAAACCAAACCGTACGAGCAAAAGTTCGACTCGCCAAAATTACCTGTGACCACAATCGTCTGCCCTCATTGTACCGCTCAAACGACGATGTTGTTCTGTACGATACCACAAAACCTAACACTGTACCCACTCTTGAGTAAAGAAGAAAGTGAGGTCGTGTTTAGCGTCTAAATCAAAGAACCTACACAGTAAGCAGTGTGGGCTGCATGAACAACTTCTGACCTTGCGCATTGAGCACTGAAATCAACGTGGACCATGCGGCAAAGAATAAAAGAATATGCCAGCAGCGAAACAGTGCCGTGGCCAGAAGAGCATGTACAAAAGACGCTCCAGGTCGCTCTCGTGGTGCAAAACTACATGGTCGTGTGGTATTCTGAATACGCGTATCGTGATATAGGTAGCAACTCACGGATCAGGCACACGAAAACCTCTGTGGGAGATGTGTGTCTCCACTCGCTGTAAATCAGTACTCGGTGATTGACAATCATGTATGAAATGACGCGAAAGGATACATACTGTCAGAGGTGAGAGAGGATCTTGGGACATGTCTCGATGTAGGGGTTATAAGTAGAGGTTATAGAACCAGTGCCAGAATCACAAATTGTTCCGCTCAAGTAAGTCGATATATGTCTCCGTAGACGAAACGAAGTCGTTGGTTGCTGAGAGACTTTTGGTTGTGTTTTATACGTGAAGTTTGCAGTCGCCAAGATCTACCGTTGTCCTCCGAGTACATAATAGAATCAATTGTGATGATAGCCGGATGTGGGGACCACCCCTTGGCAATACAAATCCCAGCAGCCTCAGTCATAGGATATGTTGGTTCCCTGCGTTCAGTTAGAAAAGCATAGACCATGACACAGAGGAACTAGGTCGTCATGAATGAGAAGTGAGATGATCACAATACAAATTCCTGCTACTTATGCCAGTCAATGTCACGCATGTCAACGTTCATCCACGCATGTCGACCCTTCATCGATGCATCTATTGATTATATTTGACAGGCCCCTACTAAGATTTCAATAAGAATCGTCACAATGTTTATACAAGGTTTATTGAGGAATTGAGCAGCCCTAGAAGAGGACTGTCATGATCAATATCACCCTCATGGTTCTAAAATTGATTTGTGTATGTGCGTAAGTGGTAATGCATGGACTATGTATCGAGGCTCCGAGTGATTGAGTTGTACTGAACATGTCCTGAATTATATAGACGACATTTTTATAAGTTATGTAACACCGATTCTAAGCTATGACGGGATAATGTACAGGTAAGATATGGTACATTTGCAAAAATGTCCTCAAGATGTCCTGCGCCGAAAGAAAGGAAACACGTTCGCGAAATCCGGTGTCAAAAACGAACGATGATGATAAATATTTTCCAACCTCGTGCGCCTACCGTTGACCTCGACTGACCGAGGCCGATTTCGTTCTGCACACGGCCACTTGCGGAAACTGCTGGCTTATCGCAGAATCCCTTACCATCCAGGTGAACCTCCAGGTGAACCTCTCTTCTTTTGCATGCGTCGCCATCCAGGGTAATTGCCGTCAATCTCCGCCTCACGTTTCCGTTCGGAAGTGTTTCCGCCTGCCTCATCTTCGCGCTTCCAGCCCGGACTATCGTTGCCGCCAGCCTCTGGTTCGCGTCTCCAGCCAGGAGAACGTGCCCCGGGCTCACGCTTCCAACCGGGAGAGTCCGCTTTAGGTTCGGGCTCCCGTTTCCATCCAGGTGAATCAGCCTCAGGTTCACGCCTCCAACCAGGGGATCTCGTCTCAGGGTCGCGTCTCCAACCAGGCATATTTCCACCTGGCTGTGCTTCGCGCTTCCACTGGGAAGCTGCATTCTACACATTTGGTCAAGCATTGCTGGAAAACTTGGAGAGAAATAGTACACATACCATCGCCTCAACTTCACGGGCCTCCACATTAGGCTCTCGCCTCCATCCAGGAGAGTCAGCCTCAGGTTGGTCTTTCCAGCCAGAACTCGGCCTCTGAAGCAACGAGGAAGCGAAGATTAGACTTGTTTTCGGGTTGAAAAAGAAGATCATATACTGTATGATGCGCCTCTTCAACGTGATGAGTAACTATTTCGTGGTTTACGTTCTGAACGATTAGGGAAATCAAGGTCAGAGGGACGAATTGTATCGTCAATGATAGTAGCAGACTTACGAGGCCATTTGCGACAATTAGAGGAAAGGCAGAGGACGCAAAAAAGAAGAGGCTTGTGAGGCGCATATTTGGACGTGGGATGAGTATCTTCAGGGAATACCTCGGGCTTTATATGTATACATACATATATTGAAGATTCAATATTCGAGTGTCTGTGTCCAAAACCAGAAGTGTGCAAGTTTCTCCCTGTCCCTGGTCCTAAATTTTAAATGTTGCGTGCCTGACAAATTGTCTGCCTTCGCCGACAATCTTAGATCGGTTTCAATTTGAATCGGGTCATCGCCTCCGAGTCCAGGGTCGCCGTCCGCTCTGAGTAATCGAATGGGCTTGAATAGGCTTGAATGGGCCGCAACAGGCCGCAACCACTTTGCACGAGGTTGAAACTTCTTTGAAAGGCTTTTCATGATTTGTCTGGTAGAATCGCATTAAAATTCGCAAGTGATACCGGTACGCACGGAGTCCAAACATACATATGCATAAATGTCAATGGGACCTAAAAGAAGTACTTAGAAGTGTACTGTGCAAGTTCAGGCTTGGAAGGTAATAATGTCGTTTACCTTGAGTAATTTTTGTACATAAGCGCTTGAATGTGTATCCGCCGCCAGAATGTCCAACTGTTGCATAGCCGTCCAGGGAAGGTGTCAGTACAATCTGACAGGACTAGAGGCAATGATCCGTTCTTGTGTCTTTGTCCACAAGTATGTACAGGTATCTAGGAAGAGACGCGGTTCAATACATAATTGACACGGCGGCATACACCCCAAACTCGGCCTCTGCAAAGAAGTGCCGGCTGGGGCTAAGTAGTCATCTTGACAGTTTCAAACGCGAGGGCAACGGGAGGTTGAATAAGTGGTTCTTGAATGATTTGAGTTACTCTTGTATATGTCATAGATTGGGGTCGGAGGTGTGGATTAAGCTCGGATAGGCACTACATACCAAGAAGCGCTCTTTGGAAGCTCTGATTCAGAATCGGGCTTCAAACGTCTGAACTGAACAAGACCATCGTTGGCATCTTCCCTTCCATCAATGCAGCCAACAATGTGTTCCACTTCGCACGCGTGCGCCCAAAGCCCGGATCGACATGCAGAAAGCTAGACAAGATTTTGCGATTTCGAAAGATGAGGTGCCTCCATTTTGCTTCCCTTTGCCGAAAGCCACAGAAAAAGAGATTGGTCATCTGAGATGTTCCGATGTCTGCCAAATTTCCAGTATAGTTTCGCTTCCTGTCCTTCCGATCCAAATCATGGGTAAGCACAATCAGTCTTCAACTTGAAGAAGCTTTGACACATAAGCTCAGCATACAAGCATTCAAGAAAGGTACTTTAGTAAACCCAGTGAATAGCGAAGACTCCACTGTCAGGATATCCGAGGGTGTCAAATGTGAGAAATTCAAAGTTGATATTCGGTAGTCACATCATGTGTGAGAGGCATCCACTGCCAGTGCCATCCAGTGCTTTTTATCCAACGTAAAAGCGATTTCGTCGGATGTAGTTCAATGCCATAAGTATCTCCGTGGTTGATACATTGCTTGAGAGAAAGGTATCGAAATCGTGGTCGCATCTCGTAGATACTTGAGTTCAGATGTATCTTCCCATGCCATGGGATTTCATATCTACCAGCAAGCAAACAGGGAGTTGATTGTATGTATATACTTACCTTGTTGATAGTTATAACGTGTGTGTAGTGCGGCACTGTGCGACATGCGCATAAACAAAGTGAAGACCGTGTGAGGAAGCTCTTGTAAAAGCTTGTTCGTAAAATAGCGGAATTGAGGGGGAAATTTTGCCAAATCTAAGTCCCAATTTTGCGGATTTGAGGCCTAGCCGGGTGAAATTTGTGAAAATAATTTGGAAATGAGATTCTGGGTAGCTCAAGACAGTCTGATTCTTGAGGTGTATGACAACTTTCAAGATTATGCGACAATTCGACATTGAGACATCGAAGGGTCAAAAACGAAAGAAGAAACAAATTGGAGATTTTCTTTTTTTGGACATATGTTGTCCGTTATTGCGGATTTGATCATGAGGCCCATGCCCAAAGACAATTGCGGATTTGAGGCTAGGATCTTGGGAATTTGCCGGACAAGCTTTTACAGTTCCCCGGGTCCTACCGTGTGAGCGCACAAGCAGACGTAGAACATGTGCTTTTTCCTCTGGGTGGTCTCTCCTAGATATTGACAGACACCATTAGCCCATTCCTTTGACTTACCGAGAACACCTCGTTTATGGCAGTCAAGACTCACCGTTGAGCATTTGGATAAACTTCTAAACGGATGCTGGTAGATGTACGGTTTACCGGCGTTGGAAGCCAATAACGGTTTCACTAATGCTCAATGTAAGCGCTATGTCTTTGTATCCTCTCACATCTTGATGTGTTTCAGCTCTCTTGAATGTAATCGAAACTATACTCAATATCCTCTACCTCTACCTCGCATATGTTGCAGCATGGCCACCTGCGCCCTTGGTTGGCTTGGTTTCTGCCTCCATGACCTTATCAAAGACTATCCTTTACTGGGCACAAGAGTACTATTGTGGATTTTGTAGCATTGGTCATAACACAGCATACGACTTGGTAGTCTACTGGATCATTCCTAATGGGTGCGTTTGAATAACTTGTTGCAAGCTGTGGTGTTGTAACGAAAGCTGTTTAGACTCTGGATTGTCGTTCCTGCCTTCATCATTGTTCAACTTGAACAAGATCTGGTCATATCTCTCACATATGCGGAGAAAGCGTCAACTAATGCCAAGCTGATTGCGAAGAAGAAATAAAGTGGAGACCTTCGCCACATGCCCTGTCTGTGATCATCTTTTAATCTATGTTGTCGTACATGAATTTACGTTGCTAGTTACTTCTGGGACAGCTTCATCACTACGAATCACTACGAGTACAAATTGTGTTTGCACAGACGCAATTGCGTTGTCACCGTTTTCTCGAAATCAAATGTCATACCCGTCCAATCTGGAGCCTGTCGAGAAAACATCATAATCCATATAGTCATCCAAGACTGTTTCAAAGTTTGTCATAAGGGATCCAAGGGTATAACTGTATTGTCTGATTTGCATTATCGAGCCTCTTTTTGACGTGTGAAATTTGCGGGGCTGGGCGTGTCAGTGGGTCAGGGCATGGGAGGGCGGGGAGGGTTGAGTAGGAGGAAGAGCTCGAAGAAAGGAGGGGCGGAGAGAGCGGAACGTCGAGGCGATGCTATCCACGTTGCGATGACTGAAGCCGTCGGAGTCAAAGTCTTCGTTTGGGAGTCGGACATGGAGGGAGTCATGAGCATTCCTCACCATCCCAGCTCTCCGAGCGCTCCGCTTCACATCTTGACTCTTCTTCTCGATGTTCACTAGGGTCC
>JAGGAS010018823.1:16873-41264 GCA_017657355.1 Termitomyces sp. K1Ac | reverse complement strand
GAGACGATCAATGGTCTGGATTCAGGCCTACTTATTCAGGCGGTGATCAAGCGTTTTTGTTTTGTATTGTTTGACCACACAAACCCACTTCCCCACACTAACGAGAGCAACGCTTCAATTTGGTTCAATATACCCCTACGTTCTCTACTCTCTTCTGCACATCCTAACCTCATCTAATATCATGTCTTCCGACTCGTGGCCACCAAAATTAAAGTAGGCAGACATTCTGAACATCGGACAACGTTGGCTGACTGTTTAATCGCAGGGATTGGGTCGCAAAATGCCTTGGTCAAATGACTGATAGCAATAGGATGGAAGCTCAAGCGGAACTCAGACAGGTAATTGCTGACGCTTTCGCTCTTCATACCCTTTGGACGACCGATTGGGATGGCGTACAACTCACGAGGTCAAGAATTTTTCATTTCACCTGTAAGCGATCAAATCCTGCTCACTTGCTATCAGTCTGTTGCCCAAACCTCCTCCTGTTCTCAACAACACCCTCAAGCGCAAAGCGTAGACTGTTTTTACCTTTTGATACCGAGGCTTTACTCAATCTTTTGTTACAGAAATGAACCGCCAATTTCTAGCAAGAAGACTAAAAAGAACTCACTTAGAAACGCAAGCGCTTCTTCAACTTTTGATCCAAACGACCAGGCTGCTCTCAATCTTCGAGCGCAGCGATTTCAACGAGAGCATGAACTTGAGCGGACGAAACATTTGCGGAACAATGTGCAGAGTTCTCTCAAGGTCAATCACAATACGGCACATCTTTTTAGGGATATGTCATTATCACGTAGTGGTTCACCTTTTGGAGGCAGTGTGGATGACCCCGAGGCTGATCCAGTGCGTTACGTCGTTTCTATCGTCTCTGTGACCTGATCAGATTTGCTCCTCATCAGAATGTAATCGACTGGGATCATTTTACTATCGTTGGAACCTCGCAAGAGACCTTCAAAGATTACCTTCGATTGACTACAGTGAGGATCTACTTTCCGTCTCGCTGTGTACCTCTGACGACGTGCCCGTCAATAGGAGCCAAAACCAGAGCAAATACGTCCGTACGCTATTCTACAAAAGACTCTTTTGGAACTGAAGAAGCGTTGGCGGGAGAAGTGCAGCTATAATTGGATATGTAGTCAATTTAAGAGTTTGCGACAAGATCTTACTGTGCGTCATCATCTTTCATAGACGGTATACCCTGTCATCAGGCTTCGTATCACCTAGGTGCAACGCATCAAGAATGATTTCACTGTGCAAGTCTACGAAATACATGCTCGTATGGCTCTTGAGAGTGTATGTTATTTTTTTTCTCATTTACATCATTTCGACGCTGATCGTTGAATGCATCGTAGGGTGACATGGTTGAATATAATCAATGTCAGGCAACTCTCAAGACGCTGTACGAACTTGGGATACAAGGCAAAGTTGAAGAATTCACGGCATATCGTATCCTGATGCTTTTGCACGGACGCAACCGGAGCGGTACGACATTACTTCTGATACCGGAAAAAGTCTGATTCGACTTTTTTAGAATTGAATCTTTTTGTAGGTCAGCTAACTCCTAGACAGAAAGCCGATCCAGCGGTCCGCCATGCACTTGCGGTGCAGCGAGCCCAAGCGATGGGAAATTACCATTCTTTGTTCGACTTGTATCTGACAGCCCCTAACATGGGGGCATATATCATGGATCACTTTATCGACCGAGAGCGAATAAGAGCACTAATGGTGATCGCCAGAGCGTGCGTTTTGTCTCGAATACCTCCTTACCCTTGGTTGATTGAATTTCTGTCAGTTATAAGACGATATCACTGCAGTTCGTCACCGACGAACTCGCGTTTGACTCGCTCGACGCGGCGCGCCAATTTCTGGCGGATCACTCAGCAAACTTCTTTACCGACCCCACGGAACCTGACAACAAGAAGACTTTGGATTGCAAACCGGCCTTCCCCCAGCTTACTCGGGTATTTGAGGAGAAATATCGCAAGGTTACCATCAAGGGAGCAATATAATAGTTATCACTGTTTATTCTTCGACACGGTTTCTACTTTCCTTCGCATCTCCTTGTTCATTTTCGCCTTCCTCGCTCCAGTATACTTCGCGTCTATTATCAGGATCAAGATTTCCTCGCCCCGCGTTTTAGATCGACTTACCTTCCAGGACTAGCTAACATCATTGCAGGTTGCCTGCAAATGTATATTTTTCTCCATCTCAAGGCCAGACGATTTGTGTTTCTTGTGTTTTGCAGGCAATCCTCAAGAGTTTGTTGGTTCAGGTGGTATGATTCTGGTTGGGGCAGGCAGTGTGGCGTACAGTATAATTCGCAGTTTGTACTATAAGGATCTTGCAGGGTTTGCCGCAATATAAATCATCCACCCTACATACAACAGTTTTAGTCCCGCATTCGTGCAGGGATGAACCTTCTGAGCGTCACTTCCCGCACTGAATAGTTTTCTAAGCAGGCCGGAGAATCTAGGATACTAGATGGGAGGCGGGACCGTGCCGGAATTGTCACATAGACCAAGATGAGCGTCTGTAGGGATGAAGAATCTCAGTATAATATGAATAATCGAGATAACTAGAGACAAACCTTTTGCACTTGAGAATTAACTCGATTGATTGTGCTAAGCCAAGACCATGCAAATGGTGTCGTGTTTTGTAGCTCGAGAGAAGAGGCCTTTTGGTCTTCAACATCTTCGTACACAGGACACACGACCATCGCAAACCTATCCATTGGAGTCAAATGTAAGGGGAAACAGGCGTAGAAAGACGACATACTCGGCATGAGTGAAGACGGGACCACGTTTGTACAGAAGGTAATCGACGCAAAACTTGATTCCACCTTTCACAACCCAGCCAAGAGAACGATAGTGGTGATAGATAACATAATTTATGAGGAACGGATTATCGAACTGTAGTGGTGGCACTGGATTTGGAGGTATTGACGGCGGTAGGTGGGCAACTTGGCATGCCGTCCACAGTTGTTTCAGTGTCATTGCTTCATTCTAGAATGATCCATTTGAAGAGCGCAGTCCTGGAGCAACTCGACGGACGTACCGTATGCGGATCCAATACTGTAAGGCAGTCGAGACCCCAGGCTAGGAAAAATGCCTCTTGTAAAGTAAGCTGGAGATGTTCAACGTCTACCAGTGGCTCCAGCTCTGCAGGTTCTACATCGTCTTCAGGCGAAGGTGTGGCTGGCGTTTCAGCGAGGGTTGGGGATGGTCGCCATGTTGCAGCAGATGGAATTCCGGGTCCAGAAAGTGCAGGTTTAATAACACGTCCTTCCGCCTCAAAAATCGCCTCTGCTTCGGCAGCTACTGCTGCTATAGCTGCTGCACGATCAAGTTTAAATTGTCGTCGCTCAGCCCGACGTTTTGCGGTCACCTCTTCGGATGTCATTTCTGCACACCATGATTAACGACGGGCATCCCTGGATAGGTTGATCACACACGTTTTCCGCCCGCCTTTCTGATGTTGATCTGTCGAGCTAGCCAACTAGGTTCGCTTCGCGACAAATCGCCCTTCCCAAAGAAACCTCTTCGCCACAGCAATATCGTTATGGGTTAATGGGGTCAAATTTGCTGCAAACCGACTGGGAAGATTGAAAATCCTATGGGGTATGGGAGGTTATGGGGTATCAGGGATATGGGTTAGGAGTGTTCGACTGTACAAGACCCTGCGTCAATAAGTTATCGTCTAATTCCCGGAGAGAATTTCTCCTGCAGTGAGAGACGACCGGAACGACGCGTGCTATCAAATGAATTGCATCAGGATCTCTGAATACCCCAATCCCGCCTTCCTCCCAAGCAGTTTTCATGACGAAACTTTCCCGAGATAGATAATCCACAAAATCCATGAAACATACTGATACGTAGACCGGTGACCAATTCCTCCCATTGCTAAGCGAAGAAGAGTAAGTGTCATAGAAAAGAATCCTCGAGCCTTTTAAATGAACTTACTTGGAAGACAATATATGATGAATGATGTCGAAAAATAGATCCGCAATGATTTGATACGGCGTCTCCATGATATCGTCTCGAAAATATACCCACGACATGGGTTCCAGAGTAGCAACACGAAGCAGCAGTTTGATTGCGGCTTGTACGATATCAGCATCATTTACACCACGCCTAAGTATCGTGAAGATTGAATTTAATATCTATCAGGAACATATACAAAGGTCTGATTTCACTGACCTTGCAAGGTGAAGTATCTCGGCACAATCCTTACGTGTGGTTTTCGACTCGTCATACAAAGAACATGACAACCACTCTATTCGTTCATGTGATTCTGAACGATCCCGAACGAGCATTGAAAAGTCTGAAGGCATCATAGGAAGATCAGTGAGAACCTTGATGCGGTCTCTCGGCCAGCATTGAACTAAAGTGTCCCATTTCGATGCCATCAATGTCTGGATTTTGGGATATCGTGAAAGCCGTTCCAGAGTCAACGCGCACAGTGTTGTCAGGGACGAAGTAGCATTCCATCTCGATGTATCTGCGGTTGGTATTCTAGAATCCGGAAAGTTCATCTGGCACATCTTGATGATCATGTCGATGTACGCTGCACCAACAACAATTCGAGCAACCGACTGATGAAATCGTATGAGCTGGTAACACAATTCCACAAAGGGCATCGCAGCATGAACACATCGGGTAGCACTCAATTGGAGGTCCAAGAACCAGACCGGTTGTATCGCTCTGTGTAGTTCTGTGCGGTATGTTTCCATCCTAGTGACTGATTAGACGAGTTAAACCTGAGAATGGGTAGAGAATCTGTACCAGTAATCAGGCAAGCATGACAGTAGGTCCGCCAGTAGCATAGGTAGATCAATGTCCTTACGATTCATCAAAACTTTCGCCAGAGGAGAAGTATTGCCACTCCTGATCTCAAAAACTATGAGACGTAGAGCCATCTCCTTTACATAGAAGTTGCTTGATCTACAAGTATGTGATTAGGGATAAACCTCTCAATCCGAATGAAGCTCGCCTTGCAAGTTGACACAGATTCTAAAGAAATTTCTTCGAGGTGTGTACTGGGCATGAACACGGGAAGGTGCGCAGAAAATGCTCCAAGATGACAACGATATCGTCCACATCATGCTCCAGTGTTAGCTGCCTGGCGTATGCAGAGCACTTGATTGATGATGCAAGAGTGCATTGTATCTTCGAGATAGCACTTCTTTTCCCAGTGTCGTGGCTAGGATCGGTACATATCTTTTTGAGTTCGTCGAGATCATTACCAACAACAGTGCTAGGATTTCTCAGTAAAATGCCTCAGTTCATCTGCGAACAGAACTCACGAAGTCAAAGATTCATCATCATTGTAGCCATTCAAGCTTCCAGGCGACCGAGAGTTTAATTTATTACGAAGCTAGCACAAACGGTCAGCTGCAGACACAGTTGCAAAGTGAATCTCCAGCTTGCCAATGCAAATGGGGCTTGCAAACGTCGTGATACCTTCTTCTGAAAAGAACGGCGAAGCCTTGTGGTGGCAGCCACAACGCCAATTGCAGTCTGCATCCTCGAGCCCTAGGTAAACAAGAAGTGGCCGTCTGAGCTCATACGGCATAACCCATGCGTTTAAGTGGGCCGAAGAAGTTGATCTGCGGCGTTTGTTCAAGTGACGGGCGGTCTCGATTGGGCACCGATGGGACGAGGTTGGCATAAAAAGAGTCGTGTATCAAAGTTTGACTGTTCGTCCAGTGACAGTGCAACCGACATCTAGAAGTCGCAGCATGATGAGTGCGTGACACGTGCCAGTGAGAGTCCTTGTCGCGTTCCCCCGCATCTTTTCCTGAACCCTAATCATTCTCCGACATGTCTGAAAAACGAAGGGCAGAAATAGAGGCGAAACGACAAAAGCTTGCAGAGCTTCGCAAAGTTCGTGCTGAGCGAATGAAGGCAGACACTGAGAGACGGGTAGGAGAGGTATGCATTCAATAACACATATACTCTATCCGTTTCTCACATGCTACTAGATTGCAGGACCAACTCCTGTGCGCAGAGATCTTGATGACCTCGTCAACTCTCTAGTAGGTAGCCCTTCGCGTGGTTCCCGCGAGAGTGGAGACCGTTCGCCTTCAATACCTGGGACACCGTCTATAAGCAATATGATTGGACTTCCTGGTCCATCGGCCCTTTCTCTGTCCGGATCGGGACGCGCAAGCAGACAAAGTGATTTCTCGACAAGTATCGGTCCGACACCGAATCAGCCCAGCAGCTCAACGGACCATGTCATCGAGCGGTGAGCATTGTTGTATCTAGTACAAATGCAGACTAAATCTCAAGTATCAACAAAGCGTACTAACACCTAGAATATATAGTGACCTGATAGAAGTGGAGCAGGAGTTATTTGATTTGCCGCGAAAGGTGCCACTTCTTTTTAAAAATGCAACTCGTGCACAATTTACCAGATGTCGTAGGAACGCGTCAGCTACAATAAAGAAGTACAGACGACTACGATTGAAACGGATGATGATCGTCCGGATGATTACGAAGAGGATTTCAGACAACGAATATTGAGGGAACACGACTTAGAAAAGGAACGTCTTGCGCGGGAGAAGGAGCTCGAAGAGGAAAGCGTGAAGTTGGACCTCGAGATCGAGCAAGAAATTAGAGGCAAGCTCTATGTTAAACCATAATTTTCAACGGCTGAATCTACCTTAACTTCAGAGCTATCGGAAGAGGAACGAACTGGTATTCTTACAGCACCTGAGTTCCTCGATTTCGTGGAGCAATCGTCGAAGATCGTTCAGCGAGCTCTAAATGACGGTTATGACTATATACGAGATTACACAATAGGAGCAGAACCAGGAGGGTATGTATCTATCTCGTTAGTCCTGGGATAACGCGTTGATGTTGAAAGTTAGAGATGATTCAGAAGGGCGTGTCAAGCGCGTTTGTGAGTTCTACGACGAACGTTACGGGAAGAATCGATCAATAACAGATGTCGATTGGTCGCCGAAAGTAAGTCTATTACCGAACAATGTGCTTCAGATCTGACTGACGTTTCCTCTCTCAGTATCCTGAGCTAAGCGTCGCCTCATATAACAAGAACCCAGCAGCGCTCAATGAACCGGACGGCATCGTCGCCGTATGGAATCTCCACCTACTCGAGCGACCAGAATTCATTTTCCATTCCCAAGTACGTGGACATTCTCCACTTGTCTAAAGTCATATAGTTTAACCCATTTAATATAGTCTGATGTACTATCCGTCACCTTCTCGCCATTTCATCCCAATCTCATCTTCGGTGGCACATACTCTGGACAAATTCTTCTCTGGGACACCCGTTCTAAACATCTCCCTGTGCTGAAAACTCCATTATCCGCCGCCGGACATACGCATCCTGTATATGCTATGCAGATGGTCGGTACACAAAACGCCCACAATCTAATCACAAGTAGCACGGACGGCACCGTGTGTAGTTGGCTTGTGGATATGCTTGCTCAACCGCAGGTGCTTCACCTGTCTCTTGACTTGACGCTTATTAATGTTGCTATGATCAGGAAACCCTTGAACTTGTTCATGCGGGCCACAACAAGACTGGCGAAGTTGCAATTACCACTCTTGACTTCCCGGATAACGAAACCACCACGTTCTGGGTTGGAACAGAGGAAGGGAGCGTATACCAGGCTCATCGGTATGATCGTGCTGGTGCTAAGGCTGGCCTTAACCAATACGATGTGTACAAAGGCCACGCCGGGCCTGTTATGAGCCTTCACTTCCACCCACTCATTGGACCCGTGGACTTTTCAGACCTTTTCCTCACGAGTTCTGTTGACTGGACTGTTAAGCTCTGGCGAGCAAAGTCACTTGCAAAACCTTCCACGACGTCCCATGTAATTTCTCCTTTGTACTCATTCGATGAGGCAGACGACTATGTGTATGATGTCAAGTGGCATCCAGCCCATCCTGCGGTGTTTGGTACTGTCGATGGATCAGGACACTTTGATCTTTGGAATTTGAACACAGACACTGAGGTATGTGGTGGAAGTAAATCTCGTGCGGCTTCCTTTTGACTTTGAATAGGTCCCTGTGGTGTCAACGAATGTAGGCTCCGGGAGAGCAATCAATAAACTCGAATGGGATCGGAAAGACGGGCGACGCGTAGCTCTTGGCGGAAGTGACGGTCACTTATATGTATATGACATTGGAGACATGGCACTTCCTAGAGAATCAGAATGGACGGACTTGCAGAAGACACTTGCTGGAATCGTTGGAGGCGGCCAGGCTAACGGAGTGGAACCGGCCCCAGGTCGATGAACGTGCTGATCCATATACCTGACTTTTTGTTACATACCTGATACCAATCATGTTATCTTGCAAACTGAGGTTTGTTATACATTGCGATTGACCGTAAGGACTGTCTGGCTTCGCCGGCAACTTTACGCTCCGATACAAACCGATACAAACAACCTCGATTACTTGATCGAGAACCCTTCCGGTCATCATCAAAAATTCTTTGATCACTGGCAAACTCCAGGACAAGCCACAATTTTTTGGACGCGTCAACAGTCACGCTGTCCTCCACCTTCATTTTCTGCCACGTTTCTATCCCTATAAACGTCCTATCTTTTACATCAAAACCATGCAGCGGGCTCTGCTAATAGACGAAATCATTCGGCACATCTTCCACTTTTCTGCAGAGGACGGACTTGCCACGCTCAATGCAATCGCTATGTGTTGTAGGACGTGGGAGGGACCGGGCCTAGACTTTTTGTGGACACGACTCTCCTCAATTGTGCCCTTGTTGCAGTTGATCCCAGGCGTTTCACTGGTTGATGGCATGTATGTAAGTGACCCTCTGATCTTTCTCTAAAGAAATAAGAAATTCAGTGCTGTTTCAGGTCTTTGAAGAAACACATCCTTCTCCGGACTTGTCTCGATTTCACTCTTACGCTTCCAGAGTCAAGCATATCTCTCATCAACGAAAAGTTCAGGTTCATCCCGCGATTCTATGTGTCCTGAAAGGACAACGTCTCCCTTCTACTCATCCCATCGTGATGCTCCCCTCTCTACGTTCCGCAAAGCTATCAACGTCCAATTTTGACGAGATACAAGCATGTCTAAGTCTTTCAGGCGCGCTGAACAAGCTGGATATTGACTTCGGCTTCAAAACCAGATCGAATGAGCACATTGCTCAATACCTCCGAGATGTTGTCAAGACTGTTCCTGGACTTCTGCATCTAAGTGTTCGCGGATCCATCACTGACTCTCTCATGGGCTTAGTATCCTCGATGTACAACCTCCACACCCTTTCCCTTCGTTTGGGTTCCTCGTTGACCATGGATGCCCTACTTGCGATTTTGGGCTTCCCGAACCTTTCCGAGCTCGAAATCCATGTCGGTCATATCGATGCTGACGACCTATCTACCGCCTTTGCCGAGAAAAATACCCTAATGTTCCCTTCGTTGACCCAACTCCGTATACGCGCGCACACGCCAGTCCTTGCGCTCATTATAGACAAAATACCCATAGACGCTTTGCATACCCTCTACATAGAGGCCGAGGAAACAGCTGGTGTACCAGCTGCCTGGAATCCAGTGCTCAAAAACATCAGTACAAGGGCACCGAACAGCCTTCGGGATCTCACTATAGAACATCATGTTGAAATAGACGATATAGAACTAGAAAGCGTTTCAAACGCCAATACCAGGGGGCTTGGTGCCGGGGGTGAAGGTGTAAGTGAGGCCGCACTTGCCGCAGTATTGGCGGTCCTTGTGGAAGGCCATCTATGGAGCGATGCTTAACAAGAATGACAAATGATGATTCAGGAAAATGACTTACGAAGATACCAGCGCCGCACTCGGCAGAAGGGCACTCGCGACGGAGACGCTTGATCTTGCCATCGGAGTCAACCTTGTAGTACTTCAAGATCGACATCTTGACCTTCTTGCGCTTGTGCTTGATCTTCTTGGGGGTCTGTAGAGGCTGTATCAGGACGAGAACAAACGTATTATTGAGGGAAAGGACGAACGGTATAGGTCTTCTTCTTGCGCTTCTTAGCACCACCACGAAGACGAAGGACCAAGTGGAGGGTAGACTCCTTTTGGATGTTGTAGTCACTGAGGGTGCGGCCATCCTCGAGCTGCTTGCCAGCGAAGATCAGGCGCTGTTGGTCGGGAGGGATCCTGAAAACCAGATAAGCTCTTGGGCTTGCTGTCAGTATGAAAAGTGGAATGACATACCCTTCCTTGTCCTGAATCTTGGCCTTGACGTTGTCGATGGTGTCCGAAGACTCCACCTCAAGGGTGATAGTTTTGCCCGTAAGGCTGGAGAACAAAAGGATTAGCGTCTTGTCAGGAGTCCTAAGGAAGATACATACGTCTTGACGAAAATCTGCATGGTGAATGCGGACGCTTTCTCTGTCCAACGAAATCAACGGTGGAGTCTTTGAAAAAGCAAGAGCCTGCTGTGTCAGCAGCGGATTTTCTGTTGATACTTATGGAAAATAAGGTTTGACGTCACGTGTTATACACCAAGCATGTACAAACAGCTCTTACCCGCGTCGCGTGGAACGCGTCCGAGTCCTCTCTTGCGTACCTCTACACAGATTCCCCAGATTGTGATACTTTCTCTTTTTACAGATACCCAGAAGTATGGACAGTGATGAGGATACTCAAATGATGGACGCTGAGCCTCTTTCAAGCGTCGCCAAAGGAAAGGGAAGGGCTGTAAACCGCGACCAGCCGTACGACAATGATAATTTACCATGGTATGCAGTCTACGAAGGGTTCATAAGTCATGGTTACTTATTTCAGCTCAGGGTAGAGAAGTATAGACCGGTTACGCTCGATGACGTGGTCTCTCATAGGGACATAACGAGTACTAGTAAGTCCATGATAGTCATGTTCATGCCATCATCCTCACTCGAAGCCAGTCGAAAGGTTTATAGAGAAGAACAGATTACCTCATCTTCTCTTCTACGGCCCTCCCGGAACGGGAAAGACGTCAACAATCCTAGCAGTCGCTCGGCGGATATATGGCGTAGACTATAAGAAACAAATACTTGAGGTACCCTTTCATTGAGCTTTCCGACTTCGAATCTCACGTTTTAAAAAAGCTGAATGCTTCGGACGAACGTGGGATAGAGGTTGTACGAGAACAAATTAAGCAGTTTGCGGAGACGCGTACGCTCTTTTCAAAGGGCTACAAGCTCATCATCCTTGACGAGGCCGACATGATGACACAAGCTGCTCAAGCTGCTTTACGTCGTGTCATAGAACAGTATACCAAGAATGTCCGGTTCTGCATCATTTGCAATTATGTCAACAAAATCGCCCCAGCCATCCAAAGTCGATGCACCCGCTTTAGGTTCTCGCCTTTGCCAATTGCCGAAGTCGAGAAACGACTGAACACTATTATTGAAGCAGAGAAGTACGTCTTTTCCGACTTATTTGTTCTTTATACAACTTTTGACGATCCATTTATCCAAAAGAGTCGCCTTGACAGACGATGGAAAGAAAGCCCTTCTGAAGCTTTCCAGGGGTGATATGCGCCGTGCCCTGAATGTCTTACAAGCCTGTCATGCAGCATATGACATTACAGGAGAAACTGAAATTTACAATTGTACCGGGAATCCACACCCATCTGACATCGAAACTATCGTCAATTCAATGCTTTCTGATGAGTTCACTACGTCCTACCAAAGTGCGTCTTCCTAATGTCAGCATTATCAATGAGCTAATAAGTGATCAAGTGATTTCCGCTATGAAAACGGAAAGAGGATTGGCTTTGCAAGATCTTCTGACTGGGGCATTTGATTATGTCGAGACTATTGAGTTGAAGCCTCATGCCAGAGTATACCTTCTAGACCACTTGGCTACAACAGAGTATGCACCGCTGGATATATCCCCTCCTCAGATTTTCATAGCTAATTGAAACTTTTGCTAGGCATCGTTTGTCCACAGGTGCAAGCGAAAAAATTCAGATGACGGCTCTGCTGGCCGCATTCAAAAACGCTGTCGAGCTTTCAGCCAAAGGCGCTTGAATTCTCGTCTTGCAATTGTGGTCGTTATACAATTGGAAGACAATATATGAAGATGTTTATTTCCCATAAAACTCAAAAAAAGTTTAGAGTTGTCTATGCTGTTTCTCTTCTGCAAAACTGCTGTCTTATGTCCTCTCTTTCTCCAGCTTGCCTTGTTTTGACGTTCTCTGTCCGCTCGTTTGACGACTGTGTCCTTCCTTGCTCAGGTCATATGATCTATTGAAGTTCAAAGTGCACTTAAGCTTGTCGGTCTTTCAAAGACTGTCCTCGAGAGAGGCTCGATCAATCTCACTGTTCTGCTCTTTTTTGATTGATTCAGTTTCCAGCGCTGAATTTTGCTACATAGTTGATATGGGGTCACAATCAACCCCTGTTGACAGAATTTTAACACGGGCAATCACGCTGCCGTTTTTGTTACGCAGAAACTCGGACAAGTGGGTTTTTTGTCGGCCGACCACCACCATCTGTGAGATTCTGGCGACCAGATAATGATGTCTTGACTTGTATATTCTCTCGTTTTCCATATAGCATGCTGCTCATCCTGACTGCAAATCTATTTGCAAAGTGTTCAATGATTTGTATCATCAAGTTATGATCTCAATGACCGGAGAATGTGCGAGATTCGGACAAACACAGATTGCACGCGCGCGCGTCGACGTCTACACGCGCAGACAGCCAGCGTAAGACTACTAGGCAATCTCCCGTCATCTTACTATCTTACTCTTCGTCACTCTCGAGCTCTTCGTTCAACTTCAACATGCCCAACACCATACACTCCGCTGCTGCGGGTTGCTTGCTTCTGTGATGCCTGCAAGAAGCACCCAAATGACTTCACCTATCAGACAAAGCCTGTATTGTACAATTTCAAAGCCAGAAAAGGCAATGTGCTCAGTGTTGTGTTGAACAATGGGTGGCGAACTGAGACTGGTGACCAACTTGAGAGCCAGAAAAGGCAATGTGCCAGTCAACCGTCATGTTGAACGATGTGCGGTGAACTGGAATGGGTGACCGACACTTCACACCCAGATAAGATAATTGGCCGACCATTGAGTGAGGTGTGCTGCACAATGGCAGTGAGGAGCTGGATCAGAAGCAGGATTTGCAAATGCGCTGTTCTGATAAGAGGATATATTTGCAAAAAGTGGCTATTGATACAGGTGGGTCATGATGCAAAGGAAAAGTTTGTCATTTCTTCAGGAGATGCATCATCTCAGCCTCATCAACCTTTCTGGTCTCATAACCATCCTCTGAGACCAACACTAAGTACTCTATGGAATTAATAACAACTGTAAGGTCAAACTTCATCCAATTAATACTTAGTGCAGGAATGTGATGCATCATAATCATGACATTTTAAGCATATTGCTTTAAGATAAGTAGAATCAGCCTACATGTCCAATTATCCAGGAAGCTACTTGACAGAAATGATGGGAAGAAGAAGAAGTTGGCGCGATTTATGCAACGCAGCACATGCAACCACGTCATCTAGATAAGGAAATAAGACATTAATGTAGTAATATCCATACTCAGAGTTCAAATATCCTGTGGATTGAAGGAACACCACAACAATGTGTTACGAACATATTCAGAAATATGCTCAAGTCCCACGCTCGGCAATTTCCGAGGTCACGTTTTGCGAACTTCTTGTTGGGCATCCACTGCCGTTGTTCAATAACACAAACCCTCATGGCCGCCGAAACTAAAGTTTGGTGTCTAATGATCAATGACAAGAACAAAGTCATAGGAAAAAAATTTTCGGTAGTTGCCAAACAAGACACGGACATTGACGATTTGCGGAAGCAGGTCAAGCAAAGCTGCTCAAATGCGCTCGAGAAGGTTGACTACCCCGACCTCGCCGTGTGGATGTGCAAGAAGCAAAAGTTGTTTTCCACCGCAACCATAGGAGAGGTAGAAATCTTCCTAGAGAGTATCAGGTTCGATGAAAACAACGAGGAACTAGAAAGTGTAGCGAAGGTGATGAGCCTTGGACTGACCAACGGCGAGGTCTTGCTCGTTCAAGTGCCTGGTGCGTTTCCACTTCCTTCTTCAATCCTGCTATTCTCAAACGTCGATATCAGTGACCACAGATAAGGAAAAGCGGGACGGTGTTTCAAGTAGCAAACGCAAGCACTTAGGTAATGTCTCTGTTGCTGGCTATATTAATATCAAACCCTGACCAATGCCCTTGCGCGGGG
This sequence comes from Termitomyces sp. K1Ac, assembly GCA_017657355.1. Classification (NCBI taxonomy): domain Eukaryota; kingdom Fungi; phylum Basidiomycota; class Agaricomycetes; order Agaricales; family Lyophyllaceae; genus Termitomyces; species Termitomyces sp. K1Ac. The sequence continues at coordinate 27,075 of JAGGAS010018823.1, read as the reverse complement.
GATCACCTTTCAGAATATGAACTCGACAAGCGGAAACGTAGTAAGCTCGCCAAGGCTGCGCCCTCCCTCAACGCCAATCGGAGCACCTATGAAGATTTGCAAAAAGATCCCTCGGAAAGAATTCTCGATGACCGACCAGAAGCCGATCCCCACATGCCCCCTATCTCACTCTTATATCCAGGATTTGGCATGTTCCTTGACTTTTTTGAGGGTAGAATCGTTCACCGCTCACCTGAAGCCGAGGTTTCCAAGATCAAGAGGGTTGTGGACGATTTTGCGGAGCGGATGTGCCGATTTTATCCACTCGAGAACGAGAGGAGAGATGCAGCGATCAATATTCTCAAAGAGATTTTCAAAAGTCTTATTCCAGGGGCCATTGGTTCGGTCAACACGGACGGTCACTTTGACGGTCCACATAAAATGGCGTCCATGATCTTTGAGTTCAAAAACTGGGTTACTGGGGTTACTTCGCTGCCGGAACCAAAACTTGTTTCGTATTTTGCCCATTCGCAAGTCAAGGCCATCAATCTCTCTGACGATAGCGACAAGAAGTCTTTCTGTGGACGGCGTTTTCCTTGCATAGGTATTAGCATCGTCGGTAAGCATACCGTCATATGGTTTTGTATTTCTTGGAACCAAATTTAATCCAGGCTCTGACATCAGGTTCCATGCAATCCTTACCCTGGGCCATCGCTTCCGTTTCATCAACTTGACGCCGTCAATCTCGTGCATTCGCGCATCCTGTGATGGCTTCGACCGTGACTCCCTCCATCGCGCATTTATTGCAGCTGTAATTCTCCGAAATCGCATCCACGATGATATGAGAAATCTAGAACACGCACCCATCTACAACGACGTCCAGCCGCCATATCTGCCCGATATCACGAAGATCGGCGATGTCGAATTTAAGAACCTTGAACCGTGGGAGCAGACCCAACCATACCGCTACCTCTACCATGCGACGACAAAGGGAGAAAACTCAGTTCTGGTTAAGTTTTGTCGCCAGTACTCCGTTGAGTTACACAGATTCTGCGCAGACAGGGGCCATGCGCCCAAATTGCATGGACATGAATGTCTCTCTGGTGGTTGGTGCGGTGTTGTGATGGAGCACCTCGAGGGATATAACCCAATATCTGTATCGGACGCTCTTCGAGAGCATAACGAGACTTGGAAGACACAGCTCAAGGACCTTGTAGACTCTTTCCACAAAGAAGGTTTAGTCCATGGAGACCTACGTGATGCGAATATTATCTGCAATGAGCAGGGAAAAATTTATCTGATCGATTTTGACTGGGGGGGGCAGGATGGGCAGGTATCTTATCCAACCATGGACCTCAACGAGGATCTGTTGAAAGGACGAAGTTCCGAGACTGACACAATAACAAAAGCAGACGATCTTCGGGTCTTGGATATTACGTTCAAGAAACTTGATGAGATACGTCGAGAACAGGGATGGTGCTAGTTTTTCGAGTGTGATTGATTCGGGTTGATTTCGAGGTACAGCTCCTGCAGCTTCCGTGATACTCTTGTCTTGCAGATAGTCCAGACAGGGCTTTCTCATGAATTTTGTAGGGTAACAGTGGTAGTACTTAGACTTTTGAGATGAGCATATAGGAATAAGTACTGGCTATGCCTGCTACTTACTTGCAGATGACGTTTATGAAATTTTCCTTGTCTGAGCGCTCACTTTCTCTCACTTTCTCTTGAAGCTTCTTCCCCAACAAGCCAATCAGCAATGATGATAGTATGAAAACAGTTTGGTCAGGTGAGGTGTTGCCAATACACTCGCTTTCGGTCATTTGTGTTTGGCACATCATAAAGATTTTTCGTACCTCTCTTGTGTTTTCTTGTGTCTCTCTGCCCCTTCACCACCTACACCTTTAACAACATCGCTGTTTGCAAGTTAATTGCAACTTGCAACTTTGTTTTAACAATGGATATCGGTTTTGAAACGAAAATGATAGAATTCATTCATCAATATCACTCAAACTAAACAATTTGCGAAGAGGAGAAATAAGTTTTTCGTCTCTTCAGGTCATTGATGGGACAGCCAAACTCGTCCTGCGAAGGAAGCCTGCAGCCCCCGATAGTGAATGGATCTGTTGACGATGAGTTTATCTCGTTATCGCGCCGGATTTCAGGCGAAATTGTGACATGGTTTATACCATAAGCAGAGAAACACTGTTGTAGATCCTGTTCTGTCTGCTCCCAGTCTTCAAGAGTAGTTCCGAGAGGCACACAAACATGAAGAGAAGCCAATATTACTCTGAGTCGAATAACACACAAGGAAAGTCTGATCAGGTCGAATTCTTGAGCGAGGATATGATTTATGCTTACGCCTGAGAAAGATGCCACACGTGAAGATCATGTACTGAGAGTACTTCGGGGACTAGAAGTAGGTCGTCCTTCACCTTCTTCAGGTCTAAGAATATTGGGGAAGCTTCAAGGAGAATACGGCCAGACTTCATGACTAGACAAAAGGATAAGCCGGTAGTTTGGGGTACATACATACGAGTGACTTGACTTATTGGAACCGCAGTGCCAAGAATGATAAGACCGATGACGAGAGAAGACGCAGGGTCGGCATAAAAACGGTGCGGGGACTGGAGCTTCCATATCAAGGTTGCCGCAATAATCACAGCGACATCTGTACCAAGGTCGTCAGAATAGGGATTTATGTCAGAAACGATGGATATTATTTACTATTGATAGCATCGCCAAAAAGATGGATTAGGACGGCAAAAAGATTCAAGTTATGGTGAGAGGCAACCAATGTTGGAATTATGTTGGAAATGAGTTGATTTGGAGTCATCCCTGACGGCAAGCGCAATTGCATCATTACTGCGATTGTGGCGACCATGATCTGCGAAAGTGAGATAAGCCCATTTGTCTTGATGAAAAGGCGTAAACACGTACGTACCATGAACTACCAAAGCGCTAATAGTATTCAAAAACAGTCCGATACACCCCATTATGAGGATTTGAACAGGAGAATTAACAAGTTCAATATTGTTGAGTCGTTCAATGGACTGGAGGAAAACGGATAGCGCCAACGCCAATAGAAAGACTCCATTGAAGAATGCACCTGTGAACTATTGAGTTACAAGGAGAAGAGATCAATATTTTCCGTGTGGCGTACCGACCAGCTCGGCTCTATGAAAAGCAAAGGTGAAGTTAACATTCTAGGTGTTTATTCCTTGTCAGTGAATAGTACAGCGAGCAAGTTCGACTTCTTATGTACATGTTTTCCTCTGTCATGAAGCTTTGTCAAAAGAAAAGAAATCAGTCTGTAATGATTCCCGTAAAAATAGGAGGACCAACATGGGCAGCGACGAAAGCTATCCCACTTTGATTGATGGCATTCAATGATAATAATTGATAGTATTGAAAGGACGCACTATGCAACGATATCCTGCGATACATCAACGATCTGTGGTAATTATGAGAATGTGAGCGAACTCACGTTGAGGTAATGAAACTATGGACACGTCAGCTACAGAGGTTCAGGGGAAGACTATTGCAGGGGACATACAGCATCAGCTATAAGCGCAAGACTTTTCGTTCGGAATCCAACTGTGTCCCCTTTCATCGGCGTGTCCTCCATACGACGACGCTCGATACGCACCTATAATCTCCGCAAGAAAAAAGCAAAGGCTTATACACAGAACCACTCCTATACGAGTCGTCTTTTTCATGCCCGTCTGTGTCGTCCTGGACTTTCTTTCGTCACGAAAGGAGCGTGGTAGGATCTCCAGTGAAAAAGGTTTATGAGGCGTGGGTTCGATGGGAGCCAGATACAACGTGTTTTAAGCTTGACACTAGCACTAGAGGGGAAGTTCCAAGGAAGACTGGACACGTTGCGAGTCACGGAACAATGATAGTAAGGTTCTCGTGGTCGGACCCTGCGTCTTCTACCAACAGTTGCCTCCGCGGTGCACTCCCTAAAAGCTCTAGAGTCTATGGACGTTGAAGCTTTGAAGTTTCTTTACGTGACATAAGGAAGCAAAAAGTAAAAGGGTACTGGTGTGGGCGTGCCAAGTCCTCGTCGTAGCTACGAGGAAAGAGGGAAATTCTTAATTAATAACTGTAGGTGGACCTTGTATCAGGTTATGACATACACCATATCCCCAGAAAGCAACTATTATAAATCTTACTATGTAGATAAACGTAAGAAGGGAGCAGCTTGAGAAGACGCGTTCTTAACGCGTTTTCTCATGGATAATACATTTTGCAGTGAACAGACCTTGATCTTCCGAGTAGTGCCAATTCTGGATCCGCAATTGAGACAGTGGTATATTGCACACTCGGGCAGGAGATTTGACGCGCCGAGATACATTTCAAAGCTTCCAAAAAGACTAGACTCATAGAACAGTCCGGAGCTGTGTGATATGCCGAACTATCAAAGCTAAGCATAGCATGATTCATTTAGAGGAGAACTGGATCAAAGCCTGGGCGTACAGATGTCAAAGAGTTTCAAAAGAGCAGGTTAATATGCGTTTTTGCCTGATATAGTCGACGGGTTGGAGAGAATATTGCGACCACGAGTGACGAAATTCGCAAAACCCAATCTTGAATCCATCTCGTCAATTGTGCTGAGATAAACGGACCCGACACCTCAGAACCATAAAAAAAGTTTGTAGTGGGAGAAAACGCACTGCTTTCGCATTTCGCTTGCCCAAGTTATTTCTTTCAGTTGAGGGGCGTTCAGTGATGCACCTAAGATACCCAACACCAGCCCAACTAGCGTCTCAATAACAATCTTGATATACATATGCACCGGATTAGGTTGGAATGGGATGCTCGAAAGCAGTATACTCACGCTCCGAGGCAACAATCCCTCCGGCCGACCGAGAGCTTTGAGATGGGAAAAGTCTGAGCACGCAACGTCAGATATTTACGAACAAGAAGACTCGTTCATGAGCTGACATTCATAGGATGAATATGCCGCTGTGACGGTGATCGTCAGTCTCTAAAAGCAGCCTCTGACATGGTACTCGCCATGGAAAATAAAAACTGTAGCGAACAGAAGGAATAGTTGGCCAATGCTGAGCATGGAGGTCGGAATCAAGAATCAAGCTTCAATTGCTTCACGCGTCAATGCCGCACGTGTGGGTGATGCATGTTTCTTGACGGCCACTCTGGCAAGCTTAATGGCATTTCCTATACCTGCTCATCTGCCTCGACGGGCTATTCCACAAGATGTGTCTTCCCAGATTCTCTCAAAAATTGATGCTGCAACGAATCACACACTGAACGCGGTACTTGCAACCTCCTGGGTGTTGGAACTGGACGAGGCTATAACGTCGACCAAGGTATTAATCTAGAGGGACACCATCTGCATATGGACTCAACTTAGTGTAGGCCCGCCTGCATGAGCGTATTCAAAAAGACCTTCCAAAATTCCAGAGGCAATTAGCAGCTTCCAAGGATGTTCAGGAGCGTTTACGAGCTTTGACTGCCAATGTGGATGCACTGAGTAACTCAGTTTCTAACCCGGAGGTGAGTAATATATCATATCTCAACAGCTTTCGATTCGAATAACGTTTAGACGGGACTCATACCAAGCCTCGTCCGAACACTGACTGAACATGCCGAGCTAGCGGAACAGGCTACGGATGCTCGCGTCGAGCATGAAGCTCTCTCTCATCTACTGGCTTGCAGAACCTCACTCAAGTCTCTGGAGACCCTTGTCAAGGACGGCAAGTTATCAGAAGCAGTGGGTGTGTGCAGTGAAGTGGAGACGCTATTTCAATCAACCCCAACATATTTGGACGAGACTCGCGTCATGGTGGATGTGAAGGTGAGTCCAATTGACGTCTGTCAACTCTTTCATGAATTCATTGGTGCTCTACTTAGCGCAAATTCCGTGTTACCCAAGCTCGGAATGACGAGCAGCTCAGCGAGGCATATTCAAGAAGTATCATTATCTCACATCATGAAGTTGAACTTCCCAGTCATGAACTCACTGTTCATGCCTCTGTTCAAGGTAAGTTTCACGCTATGTAGATTTATGGATAGAGGTAATTGTTTGCAGTCCGACAGTCCGATGCTACTATCCAACTGCCTGCCATCTTGACGTCACTTTCATCTAACTTTTTGTCAAACCACCTTGCGACTCTGCGACGTGACCTCACAAGCAAGTTCATTGACATTTTATCAAAACAACCTGTAACGATTACAGTGTTGTCGGAGGCTTCAAGCCAAAAAATATCATTGAAATCTGCAACATTCAATGATGAGAACCGACTCCAGAACCTCTCGACCTTCTTCAACTTTCTGTCCCACAACCTTTTTTCTGGAATTCCTGCCTCGCAATCAGCACCCTTCACCCGCTCACTTTGCAAACCGACAATTACCAGCATTCTGAACAACCTCTTGCTTCCCTCCCTCCCTTCATCGTTCCATCTTCTACCGCCATTCTTGGAACTAGCGCAACAGATTGTTGTCTTCGAAGACAGTATCCTCATTAGATTGTTAAACAACGATTCAAATGATCGCCCTTTGAAAACTTGGGTTGACGGCGTGAGTGGACATTACGAACGCCAGAGACGGATGCAAATTCTCAGCCGTTCAAGGGAAATAATCGTTGCGCGGGATGACCCATCTGATACATTTCTTGTTGAAGTCGATGTTGCTCCAATGGTTGAAGCATCTGTTGTTCTTGCCCCAGACGACGCGTGGGGCTTTGACGAAGAAAATAGCCCCGTTAAAGACGATGCCTGGGGCTTTGACAATGGTATAGACTCGAAACCCGATTCAATAGTGACTGATATTTCCAAAGAGGAAATCAGCCCTGTCAAAGACGATGCCTGGGGCTTTGATGAAGACATCGCGGATACTGGAGTCGACGAGGTCGTGGATGAGAATAGTTGGAGTTTTGACGATGATATTTCTGCCGAGCCTGGACCTAAGCTATCATCCAACCTGAGTACAGAGGAGGGTCCGCTTCCAAAAGTCATCAATGGGGACAATGGGGATATTGAGCCGGAACCAGACCCATCAGACGCATGGGGATGGAATGAAGATGAAGACGTATCCCCAACAGAGGAGTCTGCTTGGGACGATCCGTGGGCTGACCCCTCTGCAAATGCTACGATAGATTCTCCAGCCGACTCCCGCCCTCCTCCTGCACCCTCAATAGCTTCCACAAAGGTGGCTGGCGGACTTCAGAAGGTTGCCAACAAAGGAAAGAAAAAGCATCTTAATGATGACTTGTCCACACCATCTCCCGTCATAGCCTCCCCTCAACTTTCCGTATCAAGTACTATCCCCGCCTTCCCTCATCTGAATGGGCCTTCGTCGGAAGCATCCCCTCAACTTCGCAATGGACACCCTCCGCCGCAGTTTGTGACAAAGCGGCCTTCCAAGATCGACACGCGACCGCCACCGAAGGAGACATATGAAGCTTCTGGACGCCTAAGGCTCATAATGCGTCTAGTAGAAGACACCCTTGCCGAGGGTAAACACCTCGCATCTTCATCTGTCTTCCCTACTTCATCTTCTGCCCAAACTTCAACTCCACTTGGTACAACCCTACTCCTTGCAGCACCAGCGGTACTCGACCTATACCGTGCCCTATATCCCATTAAATTCTCAAGAGCACTTCAAAGTCCAGAGGCGGGAATGCGCTATGCGAACGATTGTGCGTTTCTAGCTGGGGAAGTTGAGCGTGTGAAACGAGGCTTAACAACCCTCGTTGCTGAGCGACTGGGAGAATGTTCGGATTGTTTCACAGTTCTAAGTGAGAGCTGGTATCATGACGTTATCGTAGGTCTCCGTTGTTATCTCCTTTTCGGCTTTCTTTTGATGACCTCGAAATTATAGGCCAAGGAGCAGAAAACGATGATCAAGATCTTGACGGTTGGCTCACAAGGCTTTACATACACAGGAGATCAGGATCGCTATGATGAGTGTGAGAGCGCCATGACTCAGGTACTCAAGGAAGTACGGCAGCTCGCATCGCGACTCAAGGTGTGTTCCTCTTGATAATTCAAATATTATGACTAACGGTCTATTCTCAGGGAATCCTGACCAAGACCAAATACTATACAGCAATCGGGCTCATTGTGGAAGCCGTGCTCAGTCGTGTCATAAGCGATATCCTTGCGCTACCTGACATACCCGAAGTTGAGTCTCATCGCCTCAGTGAGCTATGTCACATCTTCAACGCACTGGAAGGGTTGTTCGTCGAGGATACTACCCAGGTTCACATCGTGCCTACTCTTGTGAACGTTGTTCTGACTTTTGAGATATGACAGCCGTCCTTTGTTGTTGCTTACGTCCCTTCATGGCTCAAGTTTTCTTACCTTTCTGAGTTGTTGGTGCGTCACTTCTACTCGTACTTCCATTTCCCTGGACTTGACTTTGGATTTACAGGAGGCATCTATGGCGGACATCACTTACCTGTTTGAGGAAGGTGCCCTTGTAGATTTTCAAGTTGACGAGCTGGTGCGACTCGTGAGAGCTCTCTTCGCAGACACTCATCTTCGAACAAACACGATTGCGAAGCTAATCGGTGGACATCCTGCCCCTCGAGAACAGGAGTAATTTCTATGCAGCATTTTGATGATTGATAGTAATGTATACCTACCTGATGGACAATAATATATATTATCTTCTGGTCAAACGTCTGAGAGTTACTTATGCTGCTGCTCTGTATAGCTCTTCAATCGTTTGTAATCCCTTTCCACCTTAGCGTCTGAATTCTTTTTCTTTCCGCCCTCTTTAGCATCTCCTCCTTTTCTTCCTTCTGTCCCTCCCTTCCGTTTTCGCCACTTCCCAGACCCAGATGCAGCGTCTTCAGCTGCGAGGAAGTCCTTTATTGATGGCAAAGCCGAGCTCGTGAGCGGTACCAGACGGATAGGATGCTCCTCGTCGTCTTCGCCTTCCTCTGTTTCAGGGGGTGGTGGTACGGCAGCAGTGGTTGATGATGATGCCAACACAGATTTAAGGAGTTCCGGTTTAGAAGGCTCGGGCTCGGGATCAGGAGAGCCAGTGTCAATCCATTTACGATTACGATTTGACGCACTTGCTAGATCGCGTTCGGGCTCGGGGTCGCGTGTTTTTGAACGTTGGGGTTCATCTTCACCTTCAGAATTGGAATCAAGTTGGATACCCTCGTAATCTCCAGCATCGGCGAAGATATCGAAATCTTCTGGCATAGCTTCGATCTCAGGTTCAGGAGCGGGCGGTGGCGGGACTGCTGCTCTTGAAGATTCCGCTACTGGTGTTGAAGTTGTCTCCGTAGCCTGCGCTGCAGCAGCTGGGGTTTTTGATGTACCTTTCACAGCACCAGCATCATCTATTCTTCGTCTTTTCTTCTTCCTTTCTTCTCCCTCTCCCTCCCCTTTCTTGACTTTCTTTTTCTTTTTCTCGCCACCACCAATGGGCGTAAACCCTATAGGCCGAAACTTTCCAGCACGTTTAGCTTCCTCAAGCACGCGAGCCTCTTCCTCCTTTGACGTCTCCTTACTTCCCTCCCCCTGCTCTCCTTCCTCCGTGATAGTCCTTTCTGAACCTTGTCCGGTGCGTTTTGCTTTGAGTTCCCGTATCAACTCCTCGCGCGTTCGCTTCTTCGGCTGCGCCTGCGCCTGCGACTCTGCAAACGCCTGTTCGAGCGATTCATCGTCTACCAACGCATCCGTGCCCATAGCAGCACGTGCACGATTCTGTTCTAGTAGTGCCATGTCGAGGCCTTTCACGAGGACAGTATGTTCAGCATCTCCACCCAGATAGCGTCGTTGAGCCTCAAGCTAATGGCATACGTATAATAGTTGAAAGGCAATATATGTAGATGGATTGACTTACAGTAGACTTGTCTTGACCTGCAGCGCGTTTCTCGAAGTCCTCAAGCACAGCTTCTACCTGTTATGTAGCATGAATTGGATTTCTGTTGGAAGAGTGGTAGTTGACGCACTTGGGCATAGTCACCCTCCAGCCCTTCACGCCGTTCGGCCGCTCGATCACGGTATTGCCCTTCGTTTGCATTCTTCTTCACCTTCCGTGGTTTGAACGCGGGCTGAGAAGCGTCTAATGTTTTTGGATTGGCCTTTCTGGAACAACAGGATTGTGAGGTGTGTGTGAAGTTGGATACAAGGTATATTTCGGACGCACGACTTTTTGAACCCAGACGAAGATTGCGATGCAACTGGGCGCGTTTGAAGGAGACGACGAAAAGCATCCTATTTAGAAAGTCAGGATGG
>JAGGAS010018823.1:0-13719 GCA_017657355.1 Termitomyces sp. K1Ac | reverse complement strand
AGGAAGAAGGGAACCGCCGCCCGCAGAAGGATGGCATCCGACAGATCGTCCTCCAGCGCAATGTGCAGCACCACCCCCCGACATGAGATCTCTGCGAGATGCAGCACAAGCCGCGTCAGCACCTGCGTATGCGACCCTGTTGTGAACGACACCAGTTTCGCATCTTCCGTGTTTCTTAGAATTATTTCACCAGCGTCCGATCCCAATGGCGCAGAGACGATCCTAGGCCCGTTTCCAAGACGCTTGTACGTCGGCGAAAAGGCAGAAGGCTGCGAGTCGACGAGAACGTTGGACGCAAGGAACGCAATCCGCGCAACTGCCTCCAGTGCAGACATGATGGCTCCGTCTAATGTTTCTAAATCTATGCTTTTTTCTAAAAAAAAAAAAGTATTGCACGAAAGCACGCAATCAAGATCTAATCTAATCATGCGGCTTTACATCAGCCTCCTCCTTCCTCTCCTCCTCGCCCTTCTCCTCAAACCCTTCCACGCCCCTCTCCCAATCACAGGAAACGTCCTTTTACTCACCGCTCATCCAGATGACGAATGCATGTTCTTTGCGCCCACAATCCGCGCCCTCGTCCGCACGGAAACTCCCGTGTACTCCCTCTGTCTCTCCGTCGGCAACGCAGACGGCCTGGGCTCCATACGAAAACACGAACTAGCACGCAGCCTCGATGTCCTAAACATACCATCACACAGAAGATCAGTCATCGACCACCCTGACCTACAAGACAACTTTACAGCACATTGGGATGCAGACACCATAGCCAGTGTCCTTCAACCTTATATCAAATCCAACGACATTGAAACTGTGCGTTGTTCTCTAAATCCACAACACATACGCGAACTCATCAATCACAGATCCTCACTTTCGATAAAGGCGGTGTATCCGGCCACCCGAACCACCGTTCCCTCCCAAACGCCATCGCCCGTCTCCCCGCCCTACCTAAGCTATACACACTCGTCACCCGTCCCGTCCACGCGAAATACATCGGTGTTCTCGCCCCACTACTCGCCAAGTTCCAATACCACATCCCTGGTGTCAATAGAACGAGCCCGGCACAGACGGTGGTTGTTTCGGGCATCGACGATTACCTTACCGCTCTCCAAGCAATGCGTGCACATGCGAGCCAGCTCGTATGGTTCCGCTGGCTTTATGTCCTTTTCTCTCGATACATGTGGGTTCAAACGAAATTCGAATAGTCGTGGTGATACTCCGCCTGCGCATCACTCACAGTATACGGATCCACTCTCAGATGCCCAGGCCGTGTACTCGAAGCGGGGTAATAACACGGCCGCGGCTCGCCCTGCTGAGGAGGGGAATACACGCACCCGGGCCGGGGCCGGGGCTGAGCGGGTGCTTTACTCCCCGTCTGCGCGCTCGCACTCACCCCGGGCCCGGGTTCCGCAGAATCGAACGAGGTTTGTTCCCCATCCTGTGTGTGTTTATCGGTCTTAGTCTTCTGTTGTCCGTCTCCGGCGCTCTCATGCACGGCGGGACGCACCGGCTCATGCATCTGAGAAACCGGCACCGAGGTCTTGGTCTTTGGGGCGCTGGCGCCGGCGGGGCGGAGTGGTATATGTATGCGGGAACGGGGTTTAGGCTTGGGGTTGGGGCTCGCGTCGTCGTTGTGGTCGTCGTCGTCGTTGTGGTTGTTGTTCTAGGGACCTGCGAAATCGTCATCGGCGTCGGGATAGGGACTGAGGCCTGGTTTTACCGTGTGAGTGTTTTGGTTTTGTCTAGGCGGCGACGGCGGCTGGGGTAGGGGTGAGGGTACCGGTGTCGGTGCCGGAAGATGATCCTCCACCTTCCCATTAAAGCCCCAATTCTCCTCGCCATCCGCTCTCCCAAAGTCAACGACATACGAATACCCATCACCCGCATCTCCCTCGCGCGTCCACGGAACAGCCATCTCAATCGTCGGCGGCTCGTCATATTCACGCGTTGGTGGTTCATCATAAAAATCATAATCATTATTATAATCACGCGACGGTGGTTCATCGTAGTAATCATCATCATAATTATCATCATGGCTCGGAGCATGAGGATGAGGATGAGGATGAGGATGAATCCCGTCTTTGCGCATGTGATCGAGGGGTACAGACGTTGGCGCGTTGAAGTTGTACACCGCCCCGTGGTAGTTGTGGATCACGCCCGGTATTGCGGGTGGTTGTGGTTGTGGTTGTGGTTGTGGTGCTCGTCGTCGTCGTCGTGGCTGTGGCTGTGGCTGTGGTTGTAAGATGCAGTAGTGACAATCCGTATCGAAACATTCGGGGTCATCGTAATAATAGGGATCGTTGTAAACAGGTAGATCAACGTCGGCGTTATGGTGAGGCGGAAACGCCATAATGTAGTCAATTCGGAATGAGACGGAAGAGGCGGGGGTGTGGAGAGCCCTTGTGTGAAGCCTTTTTATTAAATATCAAGGAGCTGCAACCCTGGTGAATGCATGGCCTTGTTAACGTTGTTTGTGGCCTTGTTATGGCCACACTGGCATAGTATTGTCACTGTGGCGCGGGTGTCAAGGTAACTTTTTCTCTAACACATAGCCACTGAAGCAAAAGAACAAGACAAAGCGAAGCCCTAGGAGAAAATAGGGTAACAATTAATCATTGTAGGTCCTTATAGGTCCCAATAAGAGCCTTCTTGTGGATCCCAATGAGAAATGAGAAGAAACGGTACGGTGACGCGTCGGCTGGCTGACTAATTTGGAAATTCACTTTTTTTTTGTTGTCGGCGACTTGATAATCACCGAGACTGGTAATCGCCACACTTCACACTGGCCCGGGTGTACTATCTTTGTGTATCACTCGCTTCTCCAGAGTCTTATTGATATCAATCAAATCATCGAAGGTTGATATGATATGAAGAGTCCCTTCTCAGCACACCCATAAGTAATATGCCTAATTCAAATGATTCAACAAATAACACGAGTACAAAGTAGTGCTATAGACTGTTGTTCGATGACTTCGATCCACAAATCCCTCGTCTTTTATTTCAGACAATGACCTTGAACTCCGCGCAGCGCGAATCGTGGCAAATTGTTGATTTTGAGACCCACTTGCATTCAAACGCGTCAAACTATAATGTGTATCATAAAAAGTGTCTACATATACATACATTTATACATTTTTTCTTACATAGGGGTACCCGTCCCCAAACAATTGATTATTCGGTATTCTGGAAAGCTGTAGTTCACCAGTCAATCGCAACTCCTCCATCGTTGCAATACAAGAATGTCACCCCTCTCAAAAAAAAAAAAAATCCCAAGCCCAGGACTCACTGTGCCGCACCACGATCTGAAATCCTGCTCGAACGGACGTGTGCATGTCACATTCAGGAGTAGAAAGTCCATTAAGCAAAGGACGCGGGCCGGCCGAAGTGATGATGTTAAGACAACAAAAGTGTGGCGCTACAACCCCAGGAAATCGTATGACTATAACCAAGAACGTCCGCGAACGTCGGGGGACGATTCCATCGAGATTTTCGACAGGACAAAAATTCAGGACTACCAGGCATTCGAAATCGCTAATGCCAGGGAATTTTGGATGGTTGGAATCCTTCCATTCTTCTGGAAGCCATCGACAACGATTTATGCATGATCTCGCTCCAGCTCAGGAATTTTTTCGCATGTGTCGTCGTCTACAGGGTCGTCTTCAAGCGGGGCTTGTATTTCTATGTCGAGATCCTCACCCTTACGACTATAGCAACGTTCTGAATCCGGAAGCACCAACTACAATTCATCCAGAGTATCGGGGAGAGGTACATCCCTCCCGAAAACGGGAAAAGCATAAGGCGACGTTGTTACATTCTAGGAGACCGTGGATGCGAGGTGGGCTGGGTAGGTATGCACTTCTGGAGTAAACTCCAGAATAGGAAGGCCAGAGGAACACCTCAATTCGGAAGCGAAGAGAGGCCTGCGCACTTCGAACTACGAGTATCAGACGACGGTGAACAGTGGACATCTTCTACAGTACCCCTTTGACTGTCTGCGTCCTCATTATCCGATGGCTCACTTTCTTCAATTATATCTGACAAAGTCGAGACAAGACCGTGACCTAGAGCGTTGGGTGCTAGACGTCTTTTTCTCAATCGTGTCCCCTGGTCTGGAATGACGAGACAGGGTTCATTCTCCGTTACGCTTTTGGGGCTCCCAGAAGACCAAGCATCGTCTTCGAAATCCGATTCATCTTCTTCTGGTATGCTTGGCTGCCGTGAACGTGGTCGAGAAGAAGACTTTCTTTTCATTGGGTGAGAGTGAAAACCCAATGCTGAGGACCGCTGCAATGTACTTGCATCGATCGCATCACCGTGGAGATTGTAAGTGGAAATAGAATGGTTTGGATTCAAGTAGAGCCTCCCTTGAGATGCCTGTGGACCAGGACCCTGCCGAGACGTAGGATCTTGTGAGGATGATCTACTAGTCGGCCGCAAAGAAGTGTGTTGTTGAGGCGGAGATGACGAACGCGGAGGTTGACTTGGGTATAGCTTTTGTGATGTATTTGATTCGTCAAAAGTTATATTAATCGTTGAACTGAGAGTGTCCAATAGTTTGGATGCGGGCATGCACGAATCTGTCCTCAACTCTGGAGTGATTGATTGAAGGGGCTCTGAATGCTGTGCAGTCTGAGCGGGTGGTGTTGTTCTGGTTGTGATTTGCGACGAGGGAAGTTGTAGGTTCATTCGTTTGCTTTTTTGAGTCACGCATCGTCGTAAGAGGTTCATAAATTTATGAAATATGTTCGCCTGGAGCATTTGTGAAGTAGCTATCGGGCTTGGAAGGGGATTGCGTGATGTATCTACTATACCTGTGGCTTGCTTGGGCTGAAGAGATACCTGATCCCCGAGTGGCGGGGGTGCCGCTTGAGATGGATGCACCTCATTGGAGTTTGACTTTGGGTCTTGTTGTGCCGGTTTCCCAAGCTCTATAACATAAGAATATCCTTCTCCGCGCTTGGGAGGTAGTGTCATATGTATTCTGGGTCGAGTAGAATGGTCGTTTTTATGCCGACCACTACGTATGGTTGCCGTTGACCCATAAAAGTTGATTACAGGACCATGAAAGTTCTCGACGAGAGTCCTAGGCTTAGCAAATTTGGGTGATGATTGAGTATCCGGAGTATCTGGCGTAGGGGGAAACTGCCTTAGCCTCGGTCGTTTACTACAACGTCGCTTGAAGCTGGGTGGTTCCAAGTCAGGGCGGGGATCGTGGGACAAATAATCCATGATTCGATTTAGTCAAGTGCTGGGTAGGACGAAGAATATATGAGGATTAGTTGCAATTGGGGAGTGCGAGGGCTTCATGTCCGACGTTGAATAAATATCGGAGCTGCACGAGGCATGTTGTTGTCGCCACATAAGTAGTGTGGCGAGGTATCAAGGTGATTTCAAGAACCTGTTTTGTGTTGAACGTGGTGACGGAGATAGTTACGCTCTGATCCGGTGACTTGTAAAGGGCAAGACAAACCAAAACTCGGGTAACATTTACTCACTACATACTACACAAAAAATTTGGAACAACAGGATGTGGATTTCAACGATAACAACGCGGTGACTATTCAGGTTGTGGAATTCGAGAATTTATTGTTTGGCCAGAAGTGATTTCATACTAGTTTATATTTATAATCTATACACATCACTTGAGTTTATTCATCGACACACCCTTGGTGTTCTCTGTCTATGCCTTCTGATTCCTCGCATCTGTGATTGACTCTCGTAGAACACTGATGATCTTATCGATATCACCTCTGTCAGCATCAACTACAGATACACCCATGTGCCTAATTCGAATTCGATAATTATCAATAACGACAGAAAAAAGTAGGAAAACAAACTTACCCAATGCGAAAATACTTGTCTATTTACAAACAATGGTCACAATTGTTCGAAGACTTCAAGAAATAGACCCTCACCTTTGATCTCAGCCAACAGCCCTCCAGCAATGATAACTCCGCGCTGCGCGAATCGCGGTATAATATCCGACGCACCAAGATTATCAGGGAAATACAGCTGAACATCCAGGTAGATCAACATCATTTCAATGCGATCAATAATTCTTATTACATACCGTCGTCATTCCATTCGCAGCAAATGCCGAGTCAAGAGCGATTTGCTTTAGTCCGAGTTCTGTCGCGGCGTCCTTGACGCGCTTAGAGGCTTCGCGATGTAGACGGAAACGCTCTTCTAGAGATGGGCCAGTGCGGGTCATTTGTGTAAGGGATGCGAGATAGGATTGGATAAGATTGACTGGTGGTGTGGCGAAGTAAGCAGGATTCCCAGCTTCGTATGCCTTCATTATTGGTAACCATCTACCAAGACATGAGAAAAGTCAAATAACGACGGAAGAAAGTCCGCACTTCTTCCAACTAGCATAGTAAGAGGTGACTGGTGTTGCACGGGTTTCAAATACCTGTCCCAGCAACCATTAGAGGCCAGAT
Organism: Termitomyces sp. K1Ac; assembly: GCA_017657355.1. Taxonomy (NCBI): domain Eukaryota; kingdom Fungi; phylum Basidiomycota; class Agaricomycetes; order Agaricales; family Lyophyllaceae; genus Termitomyces; species Termitomyces sp. K1Ac. The sequence goes on along the minus strand of JAGGAS010018823.1, from coordinate 7,279 downwards.
TCGCCCAATGAGAATTGGACTCACTTTCATGGCTCTCTGACTGGCAAGAAGGATACTAAGTCCAGGTGGCGTTCCGAGCCCCTTTTGACTGGCGGTAAGAACAATATCCAGATCCCAATCGTCAAAACGAATTTCTTCGCTACCAACGGAGCAAACGCAGTCGGCGACAATCTTGATAAACCAAAAGTAATATTAGCCAGATTCAAAGATCATCAAACATTCTCTCACAAGAGTGTCTGGAGATATCCGCCTGACGGTTTCCGCAATAGACTTAGCGTCCGATAGAACGCCTGTAGAAATTGGAAATGAAGTAGCGATTTGCGTGTCACGGATGATGAGACATACCTGTTGAAGTATCGACATGTGTAAACGTAAGAATCTTGTATTTCTTCTGTTTGAGTGCCTCCTCGATTACGGCCTGTTCGACAGCCGTCCCCAGCTTAGCCTTGAGGACGTCCACCTTAGCTCCGTAAGTCTGTAGACTGCAGTGCGAAGGTTTTAGAACACGATCCGTTCCGAGTCAATCGCAACCACGAACCAGTCGGAGAAACTGTCACCAAAGTATCCACTGTGTAGGACCAGCGCATTTTCTTCGGGTTCCACAAGGTTGGCTGCGACCTTTGGGTTGATGTTAGATTGGAGGAGTATGTGGTTCATAGATCTTGCCTGATCCCATCCCAGAGTTCCACTACCACTAATCAGAAACGGCTGTGCTTGCTTTGTGAATAATACCTCTCTATTCGTAGTTCAGCAGTCAGAACATGAGAAACGCGAAGCTGACTCGCCGTGTCAGACGAATAGCATCACCAAAAATCTTCACAAAGTCTGGTGACACGTGTGATACGACAGGCGCGGCATTTGCGAACAGAACCTGATGAATTGTGAGCCCTCTAACATGGATTGATTTTTGACTATGGGCCCTGACCTCATCAGATACCTCGATTGGACCCGGAATTCTGTGAGAAGGTCAAAGCTGGACGCGTCGATATTGACAGTTGGAACTAACACAAGAAGTCTGGAACAAATGTCAGATATAACATCGATTGTACCGGGGAACTCACTTGTGGGGAAGCTACAACGTCGAGGCCGTGGTTAGGGTGGACGATAATGAGTAATATCGCGTCGGCGTACCTGCTTGAACTCGGAAGTAGATGTCATGGTGCGTCGTGTAATGGGCGGAGATGATTGTAGCGGTCTGAGTCTGAGAAGTCGGATGTATGGAGTGAATCCCCGGAGGCATAACTGGGGTGCCATAAAAACACTGGACAACATGATATGTAAATCTCCGAAGCTACCCCGAACTCTCTTATCTCAGGAGCGACCGTGTTCCGGGCGGTTCTTGTTATAATTCTCAGTACATATTTAACGTTACAGATAAGTACTATATGCACCATATGTAGGGGCTCAGCGGAGGTGCGGAAAGACGCGGATGCCCGCAATGGGTCTGCTGTTCGGAGGGGAACACGGATCAATATCAATAGCCGTCCCGTCTGTTCAACATTAGCCGAAATTGCACTGACATCATGACATTGATATGTATGTATGTACATACATACATACGTCAACCTTTAAGGGGTCTCTTCTACGACAGCTTTTTTCGCTTCCTTTACTTCGTTCAAGCATGTCTGGAGGCTTTTGGCAATTCTATCGATATCCCCGCGTTCAGCATCTACAACAGAAGTTCCCATGTGTCTAGAAGAAATCAATGAGAGTTGCAGGAATGTTCCAAGAGACGACGAACCCTATGCGGATATACTTATCTGTATGCATCATGTCGGTCAGGCAAAAACAAAGCAGGAGCCATAGAAAGTCGATGCGCACCTTTTGCATCACCCAGGCCAGCAGCGATCGTAATGCCTCTTGATGCCATGCGGCGAACAACATCGGACGCGACCACACCATCAGGGAGGTAAATCTGACCCGTATCATGTACTCGTGAGTCTCGTCTTTTAAAGAAAAGGAATGTCAACGAACAGCGGTCATTCCATTAGCTGCATATGCTGGATCCTTTGACACCAGTGACAAGCCCAACTGGTTTGCAAGGGCCTTGATGCGTCGGCTAACTTGTTTGTGGATATGGTACCGTTCATCGAGCGATGGTAGGTCCTTCGTGAGCTGAGTAAGAGAGGCATGATATGCCCTTATTAAATTCACAGGTGGGGTCGCGAAGTATGCTCCTGTTTTATTATCATATGCCCTCATAATGGGAATCCATCTGCGGAGAATGAGAAATTATTTACAACGTATCACAGCAAGCTTACTTGTGCCAACTGGCAAAGTATGTTGACACTGGAGTTTTCCTTGCTTTGAAAACCTTGGTGGATGTCAGGCGCAATACATATCGTCACAGGAGGATTTCCCCACCTCAAGGGCTCGTGGGCTGGCGACTAGAATACAAAGTCCAGGCGGAGCCCCAAGTCCCTTCTGGCTCGCCGCGGTTACGACGTCAAGCCCCCATGCATCCATCCTAAGTTCCTCGCTACCGACGGAACATACGCCGTCGACAACGACCTAACCAGTGAACTGTGAGGAGAAGTAATCCGTCAGGATCAGTTTCAAAGCATACCAAAGTATCGGGTGAGGTGCGTCGTACGGTAGCGGCGACCGCTTTCACGTCGGACAGTACACCTTTACTGTTTGAGCATTTTTGTGGCCACGAATCAAAAGAACATCTCCGCTCACCAGTCGACGTATCAACGTGGGTGATAGTGATTGCTTTATATTTCTTCACTTTGAGTGCTGCCTCTATCTCTTTAAGACCGATATGGGAACCATACGCGGCCTTCAACACCTCGGGCTTTCCTCCGTATGCCTTGATACTTCGATTTGAACGTGAAGAATCAGAATACAGTTGGACCTCAGAGACAACTTATGTTGCTTGCAACACGCTATAACATACCAATCTGCAAACCCAGCGCCAAAGTAACCAGTTTGTAGGACCAGCACATATTCACCGGGCTCCACCAAGTTGGCGGCAACCTACGGTACCGGAGAAAGAAGCACGTCAATTAGTCGTGTTCCAAACCAAGGGGAGCGAAAGAACGGAATGCTCACCTGGTCCCAGCCGAGCTGGGCACTGAGGTTGTGTCCCGATGTGTATGCCAAGTTCCGCGTCCTCATGAGAGCAGACGAGTCAGAAGAATGAGGTGATCACGTATGAACAAAGTAGTCAAAAACATCGCGAGACACTAGACACGGAGAACAAAGAGAATCACACAGAGTCGCTTGCGAGGGACGAGCCATAAGAATCTTTCGGATACATTTAGGTGATTGTTGGCAAGTAGAATATAAACCAAGAACGATCCACGAGCGGCCAGTGGCATGTACTGTGATAGCACAGATCGTAGGCTAATGCTCAGCACTCCACGAAGTGAAGAGATTAGGCACACACAGCTTCACGGAAAAGATTCCTGAGATGATTTTTCGACAGGTTGAACGCGTTCATAAATTTCGCGTTTTTTCCTTGACTCTTGAAGATCTTCTTCCCTCTGCTTCATCTTCTGCCTCCTCCGCTCATCGTCCCGAAGAACGCCTTGATACATGCTCTGAAGGTGATACATAAAAAGTTGTGTCACGGGACAGCTTGACGCCACTCACCTCGCGCTCCTGCTCTTGCTGGTAATGCACAGCATATATCGTCAGTGAAGACAAAAGAACAGCCCCAAGGAGCGTCAGCTTCGCTCCTCTATTCTGCATCTCCCTGCCCAAAGGTAACGTCGGAGTATTGAAAGGGTGATAAACGCACAGACCACCATTGTTTCTCAGACAACAGAGGCAAACAGTGCAGATTCCTGTTCCTTGCCCCTTCAAGTTTCAACTCTTCCGGATATTTATACCCTTCCCAGTAGTGTTTCATGGGTTCTCTCGAGGTGCGCAAATATGAAGTTATGGAATGGTCAATTGCTCATTACGCTTAAGGAATTTGAGTCTGTGCTCAAGGATGTGGTACTAGCAAAGCGACTATCGGCCTCAAAGATGTCAAATCTGACAGATATCGCGATGAAGTCTATGGAGGTACGTTCGAACCATATGGTTTGACGCTATCGAAATTTTATGAGAGTTCCAGAATGATACACAACTCGTCTCTACTCTTTATCGGACACACAAATCCCTTCCACCGACTGCGAAGGTGTCCAGTCTATACGTTTTTGACGCTCTTTCTAGGGCTGCTAAACATCATGCGAACAAGCACGGACTACTTGCCGACGCCAATTCATCGAAGGGAAATTGTGCTACTTTTCTATCCAAAATTGAAGGCATTCTAGAGGGGCTCTTCCAGGACATGATGACCATTGGAAGTTCGGAAGCAAAGGTTAGTTTCCTCAATAGCCTCACTAACCTTTCGGAGGTTTGTTGCTCTGGTGATGTTTGGACCGGTTCTGTATGCTACATCCCTTACTTTTCGTCAAGATTCCTTTGGGATACAAAGTCGCGTCTTTCGTGCTCTTGTCGTCGCTGCGCGGATCTGTCATGTACCCTCTTGCTTGATCTCTCATGTTTTAACCAGTATGATAGAGGCAGTCCTGACGTCCTTTACCGTTTACTTGCTTTACAGGAAAAGTCCAAGAAAATTCTTGATATATGGGTGAAAGGGAGCACGTTTCCACCCAAAATTCTTGCGCGATTGTCGAGCTTGGTGGAGGGAACAGAAAAAGGTGCATATTGTTCCCAGTTTTGTTCGCTAAGTACCCTTCTTGTAAAAATCAGCAATTTTTTTGCATCCTTCACATCCTGTAATTGTGAGAGCGCAACTGAATTAATGTCTCAGTGACCGAAATTCCTACGTCGTCGAGTGCTGTTGTTGACCCACGAATTACTCAACCTGCGATTGCGACCCCCCCTATCGCAGTTCCCAGCACCGCCCCTCCCGCCCCCGCAATGGATCCACAAGCTACGTTGTTGGCATTGTTGGCGCAGGCTGCCCAGGCCGCGGCTGTTCCAGCGTAAGTTCATTCAATGCACCTTTTTTGATCATGCTCAATCGTTTACTCTATAGGCAAACAAATACAAATACAGGGGTTAACACAGCACAACTAGCAGTTCTGCAGCAGTTAGCTTTAGCACAGACAGCGAATAATGGAGCTCCTTCACAGCCAACGCCACCGCAGGCCCATCCTGCAATGTCACACTCTGTGTTGCCTACAGCGTCGTATCGAGAGGAATCAAGTTATAACTCTCATAAAGACCCAAGATTGAATGGGCCTCAGAGCTCAGACCGTGTGAATGCATTCGATGATCATCAGCCTGAGGATCGTTCAAGCCATAGAAGTGGTTATAGAGGTGGATTTCGTGGTCGTGGTCGTGGGAGATGGGATGACCGTGACCGTGACCGTTATCGAGAGCGAGATGACAGGAGTTCGCCTCGTAGGATACGGCGAAGTCGTTCAAGGAGCCCGCCCAGATATGGGGCCCGGCGTGACGTGAGACCATATAGTCCACCTCGTAGGCCAAGTCTTGCGTCAGTGGAAGCTCATGGTCGTGGTAGCGCGGAATCCAGACCGCCACCCGAAAATGATGGAAAAGACGAATTCGGTCGCGATATTCGACCTCAATCACCCGACAACGATAAAACACCTCAAAAACCTGATACCCCACAATCAGCAGGAGGTTCCTCACCTGTCCCCGCCTCCACACCTGATCCCGTCCCAATTGCTTCGCAAATCGCCCCAGAACCAACTGTAGATCCCACACCTGCCCCCACGAGTAATCACGACCAAATGTCATTATCACCATTGATAGCTGCGAATACATCTTCCAGCATACGTAGTGCACCCATTGTCTCGAGCACAGCCTCTACACAATCGGGCTTGGAGAATTTTGACCCAATGACGTTTGACTTTACTTCGCCAGCGTCGTGGGAAGCTCTTGGAAAAATGTGGCATGTTACAAAGGGTTATTTGCCCTCAACTGAGGAACTTTCGCAATTCGTCTTGACTAGCGGGCAAGCAGCTTTTGCGCCCATGGTTCAAGCTCAGAAATGGCAGAGCACACCTAATCCCCGAGGATGGGGAGACGGAGATGGAGGCGGAGGTCGGGGAGATGATAGTAGTGGTACTATCGCAGTAACTTATTATACGGCTGTCAACTCATCCTCTTCCATCCGGGCTAATTGAAATGTTGGCTCAGGTCTTCTAAGTTCAGAATCGGTGTATAAAGCTCTAGGTGGAGCAGGATATCCGTTCGAAAAAGTCTCGCGGGAGAACGGATTTGGCCAAAAGATCGAGTAAGAGACGGTTGCGGAGAAAACACCAATCAAGCTGCCAACAATAACATCTTCTTTATGATGACGCTGGTTTTTGAAGTTATAAGCAGGTGCAGATAGAGCCGGGAATTATTGATCAAGGCTCACATAATCTTGAATGCGAGAGATGGCCACGAAGGCTGCCCACAACAAGGGTAGAAGAGTCAGGACAAACTTAGCTAATCTGCTTGATAGGAAAGATCTAGAAGGGCATGGCGCACTGAAGCACCAGGCTGCAGTCATGCCTGCTATCCATAAAGACAAAACAGTCATGCCTGAGAATGCTGTAGAGGAGTGACCAGAAGGAAACGATTTTCGTCCACTCATAATGGTGGATTGATTTCTATCAGGCGGTCAGAGTGATGACAAGCAAATATCTTATTCGCGCACCCTGTACATTGTTTACTAATCTCATCCCAAGCACACCGAGCGAGGAAGTCGGGTCGTAAGCGACCTGAAAATTCTTGGACATTGAATGAGAAATCCAAGGTAAACTAAAGTACCTAGCGCATGTTTTCCAAGCGTAGTGAAGAGGTGTGCCAATCCACTGAAAACAGTTCGGTTCCTTGCACCTGTGAGGAATTGCAAAACTTACCGTGCACAAGATACCGCAATAATTCCGTGATGGATTTCCATAATTGAGCCTCTGAACCATCCTGAAATCGCAAAAATGAGGACAGGAACAAAGAACGCGATGCCGTGGTTTATTGGAGAGCTGACACTGAAGTGATAGGTGTAATTCTTGATACTAGCAGCGCAAAGCAGTAGACTTACGTATCCGTTCCATGAGGATGGCTGATAAGAGAATCGTTTAAGTCAAAGGGTCTTTCATAAACAGGGAGCTCGTCTGCCATCCAAGAGATTATCCAGATGAATAACACAATAATCCTGTACTAGTAAGTTAATGAGCCTTTCCATTGTGAGGGTATTGCGTATAGTACCAATCTAACGCATATGACCGGTCAGCCCAATCGAGAGCACCAGGTCCAAAGAGATGATTAGCGAGCGTTGAGCGAGGCATGGCAGCTGGAAGCCATG
>JAGGAS010018822.1:0-40109 GCA_017657355.1 Termitomyces sp. K1Ac | reverse complement strand
CCGGACATGATTAGTTTCGCTGTCAGTTGACACTGCTGCACGCAGGAATTCGGGCACCCCGGAGTGCACGAAATGCGTCGGACAAGGGAGAACCATATGGCACCGAAGCTGCTGATTACGCTCTCAAGCGATGCATGCAGCGCGACGTGGAATTCGAAGTGGACAGTGTTGACAAGTCTGGAGGCTTCATCGGATGCCTATATATCAACAAAGAGAACTTTGCTCTCGCATTAATCAAGGAGGGGCTGGCCACTGTCCACGCGTATTCCGCGGAAGGTTTGTCATGGGCGCGTCAATTGGATGAAGCAGAGGTAGTAATTTCACTCATCACACTCGTAGAATGCTTATGAACATATCACCAGGTAGAAGCAAAGAAGGCCCGACTCAATGTAACCCCTCCGATTTTTCTTTGCTTATCGTATTTACTAGCTTGCTTCAGATTTGGAGTGACTATGACGAGGAATCAGAAAAGGTCGATGTCTCGGCCGATGTCAGCGACACTGATGCATTGAAAACTGAATATCTCGATGTCATCATCAGTGACGTTCGTACTAAGCCTGTGTTCGGATTCTCGGTTCAAATACTGAATACTGAGGGTCAGCTCAATATCCTGGTTTGAAAATAAGTAGCTGAATGTTAATTTGCAGGTATTGCCTCTTTGGAGAAGTTGATGCGAGATTTTTCAATCCACCATCAGTCTCCTGTCGCTGCACCTCCAGGTTTTGTTCCTAAAGGAGGGGAGCTAGTTTCTGCAAAATTCTCTGATGGAGCATGGTACCGTGCCAAAATTCGTCGCGCTTCTCCCCTTAAGAAGGAAGCCGAGGTTACTTTCATTGACTATGGCAATCAGGACACAGTAGCTTTCTCGAACATCCGTCCACTCGACCCGCGTTTCCGTTCCTTACCGGGGCAGGCTCATGACGCCCGACTCAGGTAAGTTTATATACTCTTTGAGAGCTAAACATTGCTCATTCCTTCCTCAGCTTTGTCAAGCTTGTGGGGTCGGAAAGTGAATATCATCAAGAAGCAATCGATCGCTTTCGCCAATTGTGTGAGGGCCGTAAGCTGGTTGCCAACATAGATCATAAAGAAGGATCGCTACTTCATCTTCGTCTCATCGACCCCGAAAATCCCGCCGCAACCAGCGATCCCTTCGCGTGTATCAATGCCGACCTTTTAGCCGATGGTCTTGCCCTTATCGATCGCAAGGGCTGCAAGTATCTGGCTTCGTACGCACAAGTTGTGAAAAGGCTACAAAACTCGGTGTTGGCTGCCAAGCGAGATCGACTGGGTATCTTTGAGTTTGGTGACGTTGAAGAGGATGATTAAAAGAGTTCTGTCCCTCGGAGACGGCTCGTGTATCTATAGCATTGATTCGGGTCATACGGTAGCCATTGGATATTTTTTCAATATCGAATGACGAATCAACGCGACCTGGTCTGAGTGTGGCCATTGGTGTGTGAATATAAACTTGGTCATGGCGTCACTACGACAGCCAATACGATTGGTCACATTCGACGCACTTTACACACTCATAGTTCCTCGCCTTCCTATCCACGTGCAGTATTCACAAACATTTGAGCCGTATCTTGGTGCTCTCGATCCAAGTTCTTTGAAGCGGTCGTTTCGGACAGGTATGGACGAGAGTACTTCCGATTTGCTCGAATCGTCCTTGAAAATCCTTTGATAAGCCTTTCGATCATTGGAAAGAGAGAATCCCGTCTATGGTAAAGAGTCTCAGGCATGGTGGTCAGAGGTCATAAAAAGGACTGCACTCGGAGCAGGTGCCGATGCAAAGGGTGTGCAAGGTCATCCATTCGACTTCTATCTCCAGTCCTAAGGTGTTCGCAACTTTGCAGCCCTTGACGTTGCTCTGCCTCGAATTGTACCGCGTCTCCTGGACCGCTTCAGCTCGAAGGAAGGCTACAGGGCATTCGATGACGCTGTTACTGTCGGTACGACTCCTCTGAATCATCGAGATACTCAGGTAGTAAACATACTGAGTATTTCAGTCAAGTCTTTCCACGAATTAAACATCCAGACAGCCGTCATCAGCAATGCCGACTCGAGAATCCGTAATTTTCTTCTATTCTAATCACCTATTGCAATTAATGTCCTCTTCCAGGTTCGGTGCTAAAAGACTTGGAATTCCCAGTGTCCCTCGATCCAATATTTCTCAGTGAAGAGGAAGGAATAGAGAAACCCTCGCCTGAGATCTATCGCCGTGCACTTGCCGTTGTGAACACTCGGTACCAACAGAATCCTATTACCTGTGCCCAATGTCTACACGTTGGCGATGAACTCGACGCGTACGTCGTACTGCTCTGTAATGTTTCAATTTTGACGCTCGTTATACAGAGACTATCATGGAGCCCAGTCTGCTGGTATGAAGGCTCTCCTGTTGCAGCGTGGCGGCGCAGAGAACGAACCAGCGCATATGGCTCCGATAGAGTTGAAAGGGGATGTGGCGGTGGTTAAAGATCTACGCGCAGTATTAGAATGGGTGACAGCCCATAACAGGACGATATAACGCTTCCTTGCCACTGTATTTTTTCCATTGTTTTGCCATGCCGAGAGTCAAAGGTTACAAGATCTATCATTCCCTAATCTCATTACATAGCATTTCGCTTGGGGCAAATGTGGTACAATCTTGGACAGAGGTCGATTCTGCAATGACCTCGAATAAGACTGGTCGTAATGTATGAATTACTTGCTACTGAGTTGTTAGCTGAGGTAATATAAATGTCCGTGCAGTTAGAGAATAAACAATGGTATAAGTATTTGAAGGTATTGCCTAACATCAAGATTCCGATTCAGACGAATAAGAGTCCCAACCTGCGCGAACAAAGTTGGGAGTAGGGCCACATTCAGTGGATGCAAACGAGTTTGGGAAGGAAGTTGCTTCGGCATGGCTGGGTGGTAGTCCCTTTGGATAGGAATGACGCAGGAGCTTTGGGCTTCGCTCGTCATCTGAGGAAAAGTCAGATGTATCGAGTACAGCATTCAGCCGACAAGAAATAATTTCCTGATGGGGTTTCAATAAAATAATCAGAGTTCCGTAAAATTTCATACCTCGTCCGAAGAATAGATCAAACCGATGTCAGATTTACGTGCAGGACGGAGGTTCAGTCTCGGAGCTGGAACGGAGCGAGTCTCCGTGTCATTCGGAGACGAGTTACTGTTGTTGTCATGGCTTGATGTCCATCGGCGTTTCGCAAAAGCAAAAGGAGATGGTTTGAAAATCGATGCTCCGCGGGGTAATACCGAGGCTGGGATCGGTAATGACGCAATCGGTTCATCGGATGTATTTGCCTCAACGATAGTTGCCGAAGGGGACTTGATATCTTCAGGCGTGACTGGCGCTTTCTCGTCCTCCGATGAGTCGTCAAAAGTGACTGGTCCTGCCCAAGCCTGGCGGGCAAAACTATAAGGGTTTGGATTCGAAAAGAGTTGTCTGCCTCTGAAGATCGTTTGACGGGGAACGACGCGTTTAGGGGGTTCACGACGATGATATGCGCGTTTGCTAGGCAATTCTTGCAGGTCAAGGTCCTCGATTGTTCGTTTGCGGGGCATTCCGTCCTGATCCAGGGGTTCATCGCCGTGAATTTTGGCCCTCTCCCTTTCAATTGCTCGTTCCGCGCGAGATGATAACATCGTAGACTCCTCCTTCATTGGAGACTCGGCTTTCTTCTCGAATCTTCCGTTAGTGTTCCTAGGCTGCGGCTTTGCGCCGAACGAGGGAAAATTTATTGTTCGAGGCGGCACTCGGATGGGATTGCCCGAAGCATCGCGGTTCAAGCGAGGCCGGCCACGCTTACGTTTTTCTGGAGGGTTTTCAACCGAAATCGGAAGACTATGGCGCTTCATGAGTTTTTCCTTGAGGAAACGTTTCATGATTTTGGCCGACGTCTCGACCTTGACGATCTCGGTCTTTCGTCTCTTTGCGGGGCGCTCGACACTGTCAGAATCACGATCATGCTTCTTGGTCGAGGCCGCAGCCACTGCAAGTTTACGGTCCAAGACCGGCAGAGACTTGTGCGATATTCGACTCGACGTCGACTCCACAGGTGTAACCTCGCGTGGCGTGGGTAGAAATGTAGCGGCACCTTGTATAGGCATGCGATATGGCCATGGGCGACCATAAATTGCAACATGGCGCATACACCTACGAAAACAATATCAAAATCAACCTGTAGAAGTTCATAATAAAGTACCATACCGAGGACATTCTTGCTGATCCATCTTTTTCTTTTTCTTGGGCGTCCCCTTTGTAGTGGTCTCAGCTAACCCCCATACCACTTGGGAATCCACAGAGATTACAGGCAGGACATTTGAGCAAGTACTACACGTCGGCAGTAATTTTCCATCAGGGCCTTTGGGTACCTCTGGTTTTGCAGGCAAGTCTTTCGATGCATCAGCACTGCTTGCTGTCTGAGGGCGGGTACGTAGCGATCGTGGTTCGACTTCTTCATTCTTGACACTGATTTCCTCCTTTTTCGCGGTCGACCCTCGGCTCGTTGGAGTTGACGTTGACGTAGATGCATCGTCTTTTGCCTTCTCTTTACCCTTGCTTGACCTTTGTGTGGCAAGCTCTTGAACAGAGACAGAGCGCGTCAAACGGTTCTTTGGAGTGATAGTTTCTGGAATTGACACAGTGTCTTCTGTTAGTGCAGGCGAAACAAGCTGAGTGGCTGCTGCCGCCGCCGCTTCAGCCGCTTTCTGGCGACGTGTTGAGATGATTGACCGGAAAGAAGAGCTACGTTGGGGCTCGCTAGTTGAGGACAAGCTCAACGACCGAGAGGAGGGAGCAGTGGAGGGAGCGGTGGAGTGTTCGGGGGTGGGAGTGATTAATGCGGGTGGTGATGAAGCTGCGTGAAGAGATTCGGATGAATCAATAGATGTCACTAAAGAGGTGAGATCAGAAGGAGTGTCCCTCTCTGCTACTAGTTCAATTTTGCCATCCACGGGAATGTCGTGATCATCCGCCAAGGGAACAGTGTTGTCGTCTTCCTCGTCACTGTCATCGCTATCATCTTCCTTTGCTGTGACGATAGCGTAAACACCACGGCGCGTCCGACGTTCATTCACATTCAAACTGGACGTTGGATGAGATTGCTCGTCGTCACCATCAGAAGATGAAATTTCTGAGTCGGAATCCGAGTCCGAAGATGGTTGAAGCTCATCATCATTTTCAGGTGAATAACCGCCTGTGCCTCGCTTCTCACATGTTTCGCATAAACAATGTCGATTTTTGCGTCCAACTATGCCAACCTGTCATACACTGTCTCCTGGCACAGAAAAAAAACAACTCACAGTAACCATCACCGTAGTGGGCGGTGATTTCTTCACCAATTGCTATGCTTCTGAGAGTTCTGAAAGTGATGTATCTCCCTTCTCGAAACAGCTCGCAGTTGTTATCGCAGTCATGCTGTCATAAGTTGAGAGGTGGGCAATGGAAGATTCTACCGATAAACTTACGTTTACAAATCGGGCCGGCCCAAGGAACAAATGATTCTTTTTCATCTGCTTGGAGTGGATGACACTGAAATCCCTTCGAATGTCAGAGCTCCTAAGATCTGTCCGTTTGAGCTCCCTGTCCTCCTCATCGGTGAGGTTGGCCATGGAACCCTTGAGTTCGGTGATGACAGTACCAGGGGAGAGGTTACGCGTAGCCAGGATGCAGAGTTCTGATTTGCCTGTTCGGTGGGAGTATCGTGAGGTATGGGCAATTTCAATGAAGCCGTGAGGGTTGTACAGTTCGAAGTAGCGGGAAGCGTGTCTACGAGAAGCGGTCAGAAGACTCGAAGTGTGTGTGGATGTGAACACACGTGGCAAATGCGTTGATTTGTTTTTGGGTATATGATTTGAGGTAGTAGCGAATTGGGGTGAGACTATTAGGCGGTGCGTTGAGTTCAATACTTGAGACTATGTCATGGTATACGGACAGAATAAGCTCGTCTACAGCCTGACGAATAACGTGCTGAATAGGCCCTTTCGCGGCAACCAACTAGAATGGGGCAGTATAGAGGCAGTATAGAGAGAAATGTACAAGTTAGGAGAAGATAACGCCAGATGATACGGAGATAATTACGCGTCGAACGATGGCCAGAAGGTCATGAGCGTCGACCTTTGGGAGACGACGGGTGGGGTCCATTTTGTGGACAAGCAGAGGCACTGATCCAGTGCCGAGCTTCTCGACGAGAAGATGACTGAGAAAGTCGTCGTCCTTGGAGAGGTCGCGCATATTCATGATCTTTGTGGGACGCCATTGTATGGGAGAACGAGATGAAGAAGGGATAGAGAGGGCAGCTGGCGCCATGGGAGGCGTGTCGCCGTGTGAGAGATAGATTCTGATGTGAGGGACGGGCAGAGAGGGAGACGAAGACGACAGGACTGAAGCGATTGTATGTGGCTGGATTCTTCTGCTCCTGGTTGTCACAGATAAAAAGTGACGCGCACAGCTTAGGTAACATCCCGGTGACTCTTGTGAAACAACCGTCCATCACGCACATACATACAATTTCACTCTACTTGGAAATACAACATGTTACAGCCTATATACGATTTACAATCCACCGCGCAATCGCAGCACTGCACCAATAATCACCATCAGTAACCAATGAGCAACACAACAGCACACAACTTACCAAGGTGCAGCGTGCTCTCTTTCTGGATGTTGTAGTCAGAGAGCGTCCTCCCGTCTTCGAGCTGCTTGCCCGCAAAAATCAGGCGCTGCTGGTCGGGGGGAATCCCTTCCTTGTCCTGGATCTTTGCTTTAACGTTATCGATTGTATCGGATGATTCAACCTCGAGGGTAATAGTCTTCCCCGTCAACGTCTTGACAAAAATTTGCATACCTCCGCGGAGGCGAAGGACTAACGTGTAGATGAATAACAACATCAACATCAGCGGCCAGTTTTACGTACCGAGATGAAGAGTGGACTCCTTCTGGATGTTGTAATCCGACAGAGTGCGACCATCCTCGAGCTGCTTGCCGGCAAAGATCAAACGCTGCTGATCGGGAGGAATGCCTTCCTTGTCCTGGATCTTGGCTTTGACGTTATCGATAGTATCCGACGACTCGACCTCTAAAGTAATGGTCTTTCCTGTCAAAGTTTTGACAAAAATTTGCATGCCGCCACGCAAGCGAAGAACTAGAATTTACATGAACAAATGACATCATACTGCATGCAAGTGAAACCTACCGAGATGAAGGGTGGATTCCTTCTGAATGTTGTAATCCGAAAGGGTGCGGCCGTCTTCAAGCTGCTTGCCAGCAAAGATCAAGCGCTGCTGGTCGGGAGGGATACCTTCCTTGTCCTGGATCTTGGCCTTGACATTGTCGATGGTGTCAGAGGACTCGACCTCGAGGGTGATGGTCTTGCCAGTCAGAGTCTTCACGAAGATCTGCATCCCGCCACGGAGGCGGAGCACAAGGTGGAGCGTGGATTCCTTCTGGATGTTATAGTCGGAAAGCGTGCGGCCATCCTCAAGCTGTTTACCGGCGAAGATGAGACGCTGCTGGTCGGGAGGAATTCTGGGTTGTTCATCATTAATGAAATGAAGTGCACAAAAATGGATGTAGCATACCCCTCCTTGTCTTGGATCTTGGCCTTGACATTGTCAATGGTGTCAGAAGACTCGACCTCAAGGGTAATGGTCTTTCCAGTTAAGGTCTTCACGAAGATTTGCATACTTGGAAATGAAATATATCAGCGAAGCTCGTCGTCTTGCTCAAAGATACTCACGCTATTCAGAAATCAAGTGCTCGTAGTGGTGGAGATGGTGGTGGTAGTGGATAAAGGGCACCTTGTTGAAATGAGACGTCTTATCAACCACCGCTTTGTCAGCAATGGTGACCGAGGTGACCGTTGCTCTCGGATGACTCAAAGAGACTCAAAAGTGTTTGTTCACCTATCGACTATCATTTGTTATAAGTCTGCACGGAGACTAGTCACCGACGTTCTGTACAATACTCGATACTACGGTGATCAGTGTGGCACCGCTGCACCACCCCAAGGCAAAGTCACAAAGAGTCGGCCGCCGTTGGAACACTCGAGCTCCTCAACGCTTCCACTCCTGCAAATTTCAGCGTCTGATAACAACAAATCTGTCCACTTTGTATTTCTGACAAAATATAAGTTATTGGGATACATTCAGACGCAGGTAAGTAAGTCGCGCAAAGACCTTGGAACGCATCCATCCGAACTCCGAAGAGCTGCCTGTCGCATCAAAAAGTATGGCTGTTCCCGACGATCAGAAGGTGCCCCTGTGCTCATCTAGAACGCATACTGAACATCGGCCTCGCATGCGGCATCTGTCTTGGTCTTCGAATTCACTGGTCTGCTGAAATGTCGCATGATATCCATACATCTCCATCTGTTAACAATTTCTGTAGATGATATACTAGGTCTCTATGTCATATGGGGTCATATTCATCTCCTTATGTTCAGCTCTGAGAAGGTCCTTTCAGGCGAACTCGCTAGGTGCATGTGTTAATGGTGAACGTGTATTCCGTTACCTCAATTGGGGCACAATTCACCACACTCCTTAGCACAAGCAGCCAGTTGCATACCTAATAACCATTTGCAGGCATTCAATGAAAGAAATTTCACGTTCTAAGGCTCCTCAATTCTCTGCTAGAACTTTCCAGCGCTCGGTTCAATCGAATGGATTCGCCAATTACAAAATAGAACTTGCGTCTTGGAATCCTGCTTGCTTCAAGGCATCCCCGCTCAATGAGGGTTCAAAATGGTCTCTTGACTGAACCATTTGTCACATTTGACGAGCAAGTGTCACCTTTGCTCGAGCTTGTTTTCGTTGGAATGCGAAGCCGAACTCATGCGCAAATCAGCATATTCGGCTCTCACTGCAAAAATCGATTACGTTGTTAGTCGTGTGAGAACTAGGAGTAAGCCCAAGTACAGTTGGAAAGAAGTTTGTCGAAGTGCTGATGTATGACCTGATTGTCTGACAGAGGAAGCTGATGGAAAATTAACAGTCCATATTTGACCATGAAAAGATGAACTCTGCCAAGTTCGGAACTCTCTTACTAGCGTCGCCTTGGCTTGTCCTCAGAATCATCGATCAAATGTCGGATTTGGAATGTTTTTCTGCCGCCCTCTTGCCCGTTGGTCATCTGTAACTCCTGGTATCTCACCGCTCGTTGATAGATGATGCCAATAGAGGACATCACCCGGTTTCAGTTCTTCTGGTAGACGCTGGTCTTTTGTCTCGGTAGTGTCGTGAGCGAAGGACCGAGGATCAAACCTTCTGTTTTCAGATGACGAGTTGGCAACCTGCTGATGTACCACACTGTCCCCACGGAAGGGGGTGTGGGTGGAACGATGCGATGATTGGTTACCAATTGGGAAGGGCGGCAAATAGGTGTCGTGTGGCGCGGACGCGCGAGAAAAAGAAAAGGGGTTCAACACGGGTCGTAAATGTACAGGATCTGAAAATTCGAGAGAGAGCGTAGACAAAGCATCAGATGGAGGAACAGGCGACGATGAACGTGAGCGGTATGTGTAAGTTCCTGGATAAGGCGGGAGTGAGGTTCGGTCAGGAGGTACCGTCAAAGAAACTGAATCGTAGGTTATGACGCCTGGCTCGTCAGCAATCCACCGTCGCTCTGTGGCATTGACTTCACTCGGATGAAAAACGAAGCGGTGGCCATTTGTAGCTCGGTTTGAAGCAGTGATGGAGGAGGTACATTGCGCGCACTACGAAATGTCGTCAGCATGAAGCTTATGTGGCAGAAGCAAAATTAATTACGGGTATGACTATCATATATCCAATTGTCGTCCCGCATCCGTGACAGCATAGCGTCTGAGTTAAACATTCACATGTGCGGGGTGGGATGGGAGATGACGACTGGCGACAGGGTGTCTTAGACGTAGATATATTGGTGGTATTTGCGGAACAGTTGACAGGCAGAGCATCAGACGAATACAGAGAAACATTTGGACGTAGAAGCAAAACCGCCTAGAACATGTTGGCTGAAAATGTTTTCATACATGTTCCAAACGAACCTTCATCCCACGGTTGGTCAGAAATGTGTCACAGGTCTTACAATCTAGAATCCAGACTTTGTGAGCAATGGGCGGGCACGGAGTGGGATATGTTATAGTAGGAAACAAGTCTATGTGCTCATGCCCAGAAGAATTGTTGGGAGAGAGATGAGCAAGCATGGGAGAGGAGGGGGCATATGGGTTGAGAGAAGATCCCCAGTTCGTGTCATGAAGGGTGTGGACGAAAGGCAAATCGAGACGGGCGTCAGAGTACGTCCTCGGCGGATCCGACTCACTGGCTGGGGAGGGCATTGTTGAAAGATGATACTTAAAGAATGATGAGTCGTAAAGGAAAGCCACGAGAAAGCTGTCGAGCTTGATGTCTAATATAATATTATACCCGTGAAGAACAGAAGAACACTCATGAACAGGAGGAACACCGTCATAAGTGGGCCATCTGCCGATCGTGTATTATATAAGCGCTCTTCTTCCAACTTACCACAATGCAGAACCTGGCAATTCTTACCCAGTCTCATAAGGCCATCGCCGCAAAAAAGAAAGCCAAGCGTGAGCAGATAAAGGAGATTGTGTTTGACGACAACGCTCGCAGGTCTTTACTCTTACACTTCATTCTTGATGTTTTCTCAGCCACATCAGGGAGTTTCTCACAGGTTTTCATAAACGAAAGCTAGCCAAGGCAGATGCGGCCAGAAAGAAAGCCGCAGAACGCGAGAAGCGAGAAAGACAGGAGACCCGCCGCGAGGTTAATTCGATATTTTGTCAAGAATTCGCCATTAGGATTAACACACTTTTTCCGCTCAGCAACGTCGTATGCTTCGGGAGCGAGCCCTTGAGAATGCTGCCGAAGTAGAATCAGCTTACCATGCTCTTATAGGTACAATATGGAAACGTCTCATTTCATTCCTGACTTATTTCTAATTAATTCATAGACAATTCCGACGCACAAGTCGAAGACGAATGGACAGGCATCCCAACAATAGAGAAGGGAAAGCAGAAAGAGGAAGAGTACGAGGACGAAGAAATCACTGCAACAGTCACCGTTGTCGAGGATTTTGATCCTGATACGTTCATTCACGGCTCACGGACTACGAATAACACCAAAATAATCGAGTCTTCGTCTTCAACAACCTCATCAATCAAACCATCCACCCAAGAACTTAAGCCGGTACTGCGAAAGAAGGCGAAAACGCAAAAAATACGATATCAAACAAAAGAAGAAAGAAAGACGGAACAGATGAAGCAACGTGCGAGGAGAACAGAAAAGGCGGAATTAGCAGGAGGTAAAGCATCCAGAAGGAAGGGTACACAAAATCGAAGAGGAGGGTCAAAACGGTGAGAGTAAATAGCCAGCCAACTCGAGCACCCGTGGGAGTCCTTCAAGTCTTTCACAAAGACTGTTTGATTCTAGATCTTGAATGACTGATTGAAGGCCAGAGAACATTTGGACTAAGTAGATATCGTCCTTTAAGTAGAAGAGCAAGCTTCTATCGCCCTTCTCGGGTTCTACATAACAACACGTGGCGTCGATTGGGCGTGATGACGATTAAGTATTATGGATAATCCTTGAGTGTGAGTTGACACATCTAAAGTTGGCTCGTCTCTTCCATGATGGGATAAACATTCGCTTTACCCAAAGCTCACATGATGCCCTTGAAAGCGAAGCCTTCATGATGATGAGCATACCGAAGTCAGGGAGCTATGCTCAACATACGATAACACACGATGGATGTTTTCGACAAAGCTTTCCAAAAGCTTTCTAATACAGCTCATTACCGCCTATAGAGGCCGAAACTTCGAGCTTTCAGAGGTGACATGCTGATCGGCAACTTGTGGTTGAAGGTGACTCCAGAGACGCGCAAGAGACGCGTCGAGTACTTACGCTGTTTGTCACACTCGCATTGTCACGAACCACGCGTGGTCACACACCGTCATTTGGTTCTCCACGTCGTCAACAGCAGGCCTGTAACACGGTCCACCATGAACTCTCTCTATACTTCCGGTGTTCGTCAAACAAATTCTTTACAGGCAGATCTTGAGCGCTTACGCAATGGGGATAACTCTGCATCTCTCTTGGGTACGTTTCTTGGCGTGTCATACTTCAACGTTGACGAAGGTGAACGTTAGGGCAGATATCGGCTTCTTTGGCTGCAATGCACAGGACAATAGATGATTATGATTCTATGGCTAAACGAGAAATAATTAAGGCAAAGCAAGAGAAAGCTCAGATGTAAGAGTTGGAGTTGTGGTTATATTTGTTGTCCTCTAATCTTTCCCTCTAGGCGAGTTCAGAAGTTTAGGACGGACTACACCGAATTTAGAAGCCAGTTTGAAATGCTGAAATCTCAAGCAGCTGTTGAAGTATGGTTGTTTCCTGTTACTTGCGGTTAACGACGGCACGTCTTAACCATTCACTTAGAAAGCTGCCGGTCAACGCGTAGATCTTATGTCCACATCTGGTGCTCTGGTGTCCCCTTCAGACACGCGGCGGCGGTTTCAAACCACTCCATCACAAACATCTACTTTGCATCCCGGCCTTCGCCCAGAGCCTGAGCAGCACTCTGAATCGCCGTTTCGAGGTCCAACTCCACAACCAGGATACGGCAGCCGGGAGTTCCGCGCTCTTGACGAACATTCATTCATCCAAAATACCGAGTCGCGGTTGGATGAGTTCATCGCTCAGGGGCGTGAAGTGTTGGATAACTTGGTGGACCAAAGGAACATGCTCAAAGGAACCCAGCGCAGGCTATTGGATGCTGCCAATACTTTGGGTATGAGCCGAGATGTCATTGGATGGATAGAAAGGCGAAGGCATGTCCCAGATGTTACCAAATACCAATTTTGCTCAAAGCATTTCACAGCACGCAAGATATGTATATCTTTATTGCTGGCGCCATTTTCACTTTTTTCTGTTTCTTCATGATCTGGAAGTACCTGGGTTGACTAATGATCTGTATCCATACCACTGTCTCCTTCGGACCATGTGGATGTATCCTTTTTATATAGCGCTATTTATCACTTTTCATCATTCTCGACTTATTTTAACAGGACGTAAGACTGTCGTGATCAATTTGGGCACTGAGATGACTACTTCGGCAAACCAAACCGCATCTGCCTGGCAGCTGTTTGATTCCTCTCTGCCTATTGTTCGTTCTACTCACGAGTTATGGTGGCCTTTCGTCATAAAGGTTTACTAAGTTGGCTCATGGCATTTCGAATTCTTGAAGAGTTATTGTTGACATTCAGATCGCGTGCAGCAAAAGTGTTCTGATGATTAATGGGACTCTTGGTAAATATGTATCTGTGTCGTGCTCGAAACATGTCTTCAAGCTAACACGGGATCCCCATTGAATTCCAATGAGCACAGTACAATTTCTTGTGAGCTTAATATATCTGTACTGAAAAAATCTACTCCCGGACAACTGTCGCGTAACAACTTGAGCTTCAGGGCTGGAGTTCCTTTGTCATCCAAAGATAGCAATGTGGAAAGCAGAACATCCTCGCGTTCGTTATGAGTGTGTATGTTTGATACACACATTGATGTTCGATCAAGCATATTTTTCGAGCTCAATTAATACACTGGAGGGAATATATTCTTCTCCTGAGCATGATCCCCTACAACACTGACTTTGAGCCCTACCCCAGCAGGAACACAACCCTCGCCGAAAGCATACTCCAGTGCTATTTTGGACTGAAATCCCGAGCAGTGCATAGGAAGGATATACGTTGGCGAAGGTCTTAGCTGGGTAGAGAGGAAGTCTACAGTTGGTGGAATACGCGGTGAAAATTCTGGTCCACCGAGATGGAGGCCACCAATGACCTGACAATGTCTTTAGTAAGATCGTTTCGATTATGACTCTTATGTAAATGTTTCACCATATATATGGGTCTGGAAAAGACAGTGATTGCATCCTTAATCACGTTGACAATACCTGCATGTGAACAGCTAGAATGAAAGTATAAGCAATTCAAGGAACGTGCTGTAAAAATTAAACTCACGCGCTGAAAATGACTAAGCCTTTCCCTATGACATCGATAGCAGCATATCTCTCATCCATGATATGCTACTCAATTAGTCAGTACTGTATCTGAGATGATAAATCTCATTGTAATGCCAAGACTCGCCTGCTCCTTGCGCCACTCACCCTCTTCGCCAGGCTCTTGAAACCACCTCATCCCACCTAGAATTCCACCTTCGAACGGTGTGACTCGAGGAATCTCGCCGCTTACCCATACAGTGTTTCCGGCAACAGCGTGGCCGTCACAGTTCTTCTCCACGACTCCACCGGCTTTCTCAATAAGCTCGAAAGTGGGATCTTGTGGTAAAGCACAAGCGACCTTGTCAAAGTTAGGACCAGGCGCGATTCCACGTGCTAACGGGCGATCGGGGTGCACATCGATAACACATGTACGTCGCGGTCTGAGCGATTGCCGGAAGTCGAGGAAAGAAAGCAGTCCGCCAGTATGGTCTCGATGCCAGTGGGAAGTGATAACACATTCTATCTTGTCGACAGGAACCTTCATCGCGATTACATTGCGAACCAGACTCTTATCATCAGGTCCTGTATCAAAAAGTGTGTAATGGGTGGAGTTTTCACCATCATCCACCGCTGTTTCCTTTTATTTAAATGCTGTCAGAACCAATGCCAAAACATGCGATTTCTATGGCCTACTATCAAAGCCGAGAAACCATGAGCACCTGTCATACCATATAGCTGCATGAGATACATTATGTCGACAATGAATGCCTTACCACAACAAAAATGATCGAAATCGACAACAGGAACTCCTGTGACCTCATCAATGGTAGGATAGAGTTTTAATTGTTGTGGTAATTCATGGACGAAGCCTGGAGGGAGTTTACCAAACCATTCGATGCAGTTGTCTACAAGAAATGTGATCGTCAGTCTATCAACAGGCGTTGTGGGTGTCATATTCCAAGATGTTTCCGAATCGTATCCACGCAATGATCAAGACAAGCTGATGAACTTAGACGTCGGGTAAGCGCGAGCAAGGTCGAGGGAGTCAGCGAGGCGCAAGCAGCAGTGGAAATCTCGGGGATTCACTCAGAGTGGCACTGGAGTTCTGGAGTTCTGGAGTTCAATACTATGTCACAGAGAATATTACAGCAATGCTATATGCTCACCTGGAGTTCAATAGTAGAGATGAACCCCAGTGAGCGGAACACAAACGGAAAACACTACGTACAACTTTGCGTGACGGCGCGGTCCCGACACAGAACAACCGGTATAACATGTTGACTAATCTGTTACAAAACAAGACATAAACTATGAAGGATAAAAAGCGAAGTCAATAACAAGTTAAGAAGCTCTAAGGCCGTTGTCTGGGAAAAGAAAAGAATCAACATCACTTATAAGTTCTTCAACATAATGGCCTATGGAAACCTACACCATTCCACCATAGCCCATGGCGGCCCCTGACTCTGCAAGTTTTCGTTGTCGGAACGCCTAGAAATGAAAGAATCGGTTTGAGAACTCGGTAGAAAAAGGCTCTCTACTGACTTTGCGATATTTCGTGCGTTCATATGTTACCAAACCAACAACGATCAGTGCAATAACTGATATGCCAGCAAAAACGCCAAGGCCGATCGGAAGGACTGATAGCTGCCTGCCAGGCAATGCGAATGCCGATGCTGATGGAGATGTGGCCGCTCCAGACGAAGTCGCGTTCGAATCCGCAGCTGCAGTTCCACTACCTGAAGAGCTACTTGTCGATGACGGCGTTGTCGTCCCAGTGGCGGCTGGAGTAGTTCCCGTCCCTGTAGTCGTGGATGTACCCTGACAAATAATCAAGAAATGATTAATACTGTAGTGTACATTTCAAAATACGTACACTGGTACTAATTGCTGGTGCTGGGTTCGTCAAAGTCGCAGTACTTGATACAGGTGACGACGACGTTACAGTGGAAGGGGTTGCTCCCGAAGTAACAAGCGTATTTGATGCAAGAGACGAGGTCCCAGTGGCAGTGGGAACTTTGGAGCTAGCAGTAGTACTTGTTGCGCCGGAAGACCCAGGTAATGGTTGTGAGTCAGTGGTAGCAGTTGGTGTCACCTCTACAGATGACGTTCCGGATCCCACAGGTATAGAGGAGGGTGGTAAGGTGTTTCCAGCAGTGGGAGTTGCGGTCGAGACCGTTTCAGGCGAGCCAGTACCACCACTTCCGCTATCCAATGCAATAGAACACTTCTTCACTTCCTCCACCGCCGGTTGTCCGGTCTTGTCAGTGATGGGCGTTAGGGTTATATCACACGTCTCAGTCAACTGACCAGCGAGCCTGGTGAGAGATCTGAGTGTTATCGAGGAAAATTCGAATGGGAGATGCGTACGTCTGAGATGTGTGCACAGTTCGGACTGTAGTGGCTCCGTTCCGGCGGGCGCGCAATGGCAATGCACCGACTAGGTCTGTCGACAGGAAAAGGAAGTATATAAGAGCCAGATAAGCCAGAGCTTGCAATCGGATTGGAAACAGCATGACGATAGCCTAGAGAGCAAAGAATGTAAATATGGAGTCCGTATCCTGCGGTTTCTCTACGATGAGATGAATGATGGGAGTCCTCAGGTTCAAATGATTGGAATAGCCCACAGGGCAAATAAAAAAGGGGACAGAGAAAAAGAAAGAAAAACGGGGCTGCAGAGCTACAGACAATCTGTCGAATCCATCTCATTGCTACATTTTCAAACTCAGCCGTAACAATGCAACGACGCCATCACATCCATTCATCACACATTGTTTCTTCACGACCGTAGCGTTAAGTATACATACAATACAAGACTGGCCCCGGTCTAGACTATCTATCTCATTCCTCCTTCAATTACTTTGTAGGTCTTTCCCCCTCGTCGTCGCTCGCGCTGCCACTTAGTTAATGATCCAATGACACTCGCAGTCCATCCTGCGCCCCAGTGTTCGAACGCCATCGAAGCTAAAACATTCACAAGCACGGCTAGCAACAGTGTGAATCTCGCAGAGTAAACGAGCGGCATCAAGTTCAAAATGTCCGTGATGATTTGAGAAGGTGAAAGTAGCACAACAAGGTTGAAGATGGTCAGAGCGCTAACGGATATCATGAGCCATCCTGGGCGATGAAAATCATTAGTATCAATGATAACAACTCAGGCGCCTTCTCATACCATTTGTCCACATCGGCTTTCGGTACGGCGGCCCAATACTGAATACTGCAGCAACAAGAATGTACTGGAAACACGATATCACGAACAAAGCAGTGTTCTCATAGTTATTGATCTCCAGATCCTCATCACCACCTGGTGATTGAGTTGGAGGCGGTGTATACCTACAATGAAAGTGAATACTCAAACCAGGCTTTCGTGCAGGGCTCTTACCATGTTTGTCGGCGCACCCAGAAATACGCCCACAGTTGTGTGCCACTGGTAATAACGATCTGACCAATGATGCTTGCTAGAACCTTCTTAGATACCAGACTAGCAGTCGGTGGTTTAGGGTATATCCTGGGATATGGCAACGTGCGACCCACTGAATGGATGCCCGATGAAAAGGTCAATATGAGTAGCAAGAAGAGAACGAAACTGCCTTACTTGTCACAGCAACTGGAATGATGATGAAGAGATCGATGTAGAGGAACTGATTTGAGGGTCAGCATCCTCTTGACTTCGAACGAGAACGATACGAAACCTGGAAGTCTCCAAGAATAGAGGCAAACGAGTAAAGTAAAGTGACCGTTGTGAACTGAATCAGTGAATATAGTGCCCTAATGTTATGCCTTTCAGCAAGCATGCTCAAAGACAAAGGCACAATTGGGCTTACATATATTTGAAACAACTGAAACTAGTCACCAAGGCTGATCTCCCTTGCTTGATAACCTCAAGGACACACCCAATGTCCGGTGTACTTGTCGTAAAAGGAGCGGCAACGCTGGCTTCTGCTTCTGATAAAGATATGCCAACATCAGCGGCTTTGAGGGCAGCACAGTCGTTAGCACCGTCTCCACACATAAGGACTGTATACCCAAGAGCTTGTAGCCGTTCAACCACTTCGTTCTTCTCGTCTGGAGACATTCGCGCGAAAATTTGGGTTTTAACAAGCATCTAGGCGAATATCAGAAAGCTTGGAAGGACATGGTGGAACAAAATATTACACGTTGCAAAGTTTCAAGCGGGGCATAGTTGATCATCCATCGAAATACATCTCCTGTCACGACTAAAGAATAGTCCTGATAATTTATTTCGTCCGCTTCTACTGTGTGATGAGGTGGTGGTGTCAGAGGCTTGAGGCTGTAAGTGTCAAGCTTCCAGGACAAGTCATCTGTGCATGACCATTCTAGAACCGACGCGGCTGTTGTTGGATTACCTATAGAAATATAGGACATCGTTTTTTGATTCGTTGAGAAGGTTCCTACCTCTGATAAAGATGGGAGAGAAAACGTGGGCGGCCTGGTTGATGAGACTACATTCTCGAGCAACGCTTACTGCAGTTAATGGGTTGTCACCAGTGATCATCCGACACGCCAGATGAGCAGATCGCAGGGCTTGAATTGCAGGTGTGGTCCCAAGTTTCAAACGATTCTCAAATATGATCAGCCCTAGAAACTGCAATCCGGACTCCGCTTGCTCTCTGAAAACAGTTTCGGTGACCGAATATACACAGTACTTTGATGGGCTTACCTTTTCATCCGCTGAGCCTTCAGCCATGAGAGACCTTCCACGCTCTTTCCTGCAATTGCTATGACACGATAGCCACGTTTTGTATAGTATGACAACAGATCGTCGTAGTCCTGTGGAACTGCAGTCGATCAGGAAAGTGATAGATGAGGACGCAAAAGATGTGTGATATACATGATTCTCGATCACAAATGTCCACCATGACTTCCGGGGCGCCCTTCACATAGATTTCCATGCTGGAACTCCTAAGTTTCTTGACAATTACGCTCATGCGTCGAAGAGAAGAGACGAATTCGAAAGTTCTTATTACCCCCAGTTCCAAAAAGTGAGCATACTTGGTGTATATCAGTCAATGAACCATAGACAAAATATGACAGACCTTGGCTGAGCCCTTCAGAGCATCCTCCAGTCTGAACTGTGCACTTCCAGGAGGCCGAACAACTGACTGTACAAGAGCTGTTTGCTCCACCGCCGCCTTTTTATTTCGGATAACTCCAGTTCCTCCAGTTCGTCCTTCCTCTAATGTCCAACCAGTGAAACCAAACATTTTAACATCTAGGGGATCGCCAATAACCTCGCCATCGACCATCTTAAGGGAATGGCATGTCGCCAGTGCATATAAGAATGTTGCCTTGCCGGAACCTGATGGCAAGTCATGAATGTCTTCTGAAAGCTCACCGAAACGTTGCACATGGCGCTCCAACCCACGCACGCCCAGAATATCCAATCCATCCTCCGTAAGTGTCCCAGTCTTATCAAAACAACAAACGTTAATCTTGCCGGCAACATTTACTCTACTTGGGGAGATGCAGTATATCCCTAATTTTCTCAATCGGCTTATAGCGAAACCGGTGCCAATGGATAAGGTTGCCGGTAATGCGGGTGGAACGACAATTGTGATGAGATCGAGAGCGCGAATGACGATGACATGCCATGCAACCTGATTGTATATTTATATGATACAAGCCCATCACAATCGAAACGCTCACCCCAAGTCTAACGAACTGTACGGCGCTGGAGCAAAAGCCTAATCCCGCGATGCCAGCGAGTACACAAATGAAACGGACCGAGTCACGATAGAATTTAAAACCTATAGGTCTCGGATATAGCATGGAGCGTACTAAAGCGCCTTTGGTTGTGTTAAACGCTGAGAATACAAGTTTAGAACATGGAATATCGAGAAATGATCAAGTGTACCAGTACGTGCCACGAGAGCCAGAGCTGGACGCAAGCTTCCATCGGGGTCAATGACGCCACGTATACGAACAACCTTTGTCCCTCCGTAGAGCATACATTTTGAATTCTCGTCTTTGGAAGTTTGCCAGCGGAGTAGATCTTCATCCTTCATTGGTATTTTACTGACTGGTACGCTCTCTCCTGTGAGCATGCTTTCATTGACGATCGCATCCCCAGTCAGCAGGAAAAAATCAGCGGGAAAAGTGCTGAACTCGGAGTTAGATAGATTAACAAGATCGCCAGGAACTAAATCAGAGGAATTGCGCTCGACCCCTGTAATAGAGTCAGATTTGTCTAAGGCCAAAAGGATTGACTTACAGAGTCCATCAATGAAAACATCAGTCTTGCAAGAGAAGCGCGACATCTCACGCATTCTATTAATGGTCTGATTAACAACATCAGTTTAATCTCTTTCCCTCGATCCGATAACTTACTTTTCTTGTTTCCAGAAGGGTCGCCACGATAGTTGTCATAGATATAACAGCAATACAGAATGCATAGTAATAATAGTCATCGATGGTCCACAAGGCAATACTTGCAATCTGGAAAACGTAGAAGGGATGAATTACCTAATATGGAGTATTGGTCACTTTCTTTCCTAACAGTGTCAAGTGGAAAAGCAAATACCTCATCGACCAGGAGTGAAAACGTTGACTTTCCCTCAATTTCAATTTCGTTTCTTCCAAACAACAAAAGTCGTTGCTGCCGGACAGATTCCTCGACGCCATTTTGTATTGACGCCAATGTGGCAGCAGATGGATCTCTCCAATCTCTTCACCAGGTTGAGCCACATGATAATGTGCAAGAAAGGAATGAATCACCTGATCATGGAGAATAGTCCGGTCCTAGGATCCAAAGCAAATCTTGAATAGCGATAGTCTACGACTAAGAGGCGGCATAGTTGATTATCATCAGAAACGAGCCCATTTACTCTAGACAACGACAAAATCGATGATAGGGCTATGCTGGTGTTGGTCTGATCAATCGCTACTGAGGAAGGAAAAACGGTCGTGATTGAGTGCGGATATACCCAAGACCGAACCGGAAATAAAGTAACGTCTTTATGGGTAGTCTTGGAAAGGTCAAAGTCAAATTTTGATGAAACGGAACATGCAACTCACCTCGATGACGACAAGGCCATTTTCGGAGTCAATAAAGGCCTTTTCTTGAGCTACCCATCGCAACCAAAGTCGAGGAAACCAGTG
Organism: Termitomyces sp. K1Ac; assembly: GCA_017657355.1. NCBI lineage: Eukaryota > Fungi > Basidiomycota > Agaricomycetes > Agaricales > Lyophyllaceae > Termitomyces > Termitomyces sp. K1Ac. The sequence continues at coordinate 18,985 of JAGGAS010018822.1, read as the reverse complement.
TCCAAGAAGTCCTAGTATGCCGAATGTTATCCAGCAGCAAACTCTCCAAGCTAGGACGCGCCACTTGATAGGTTCATAACCAATGAATCGAATGGTGCAGTCTTCGTCAGCAATATACACTGTCTGTCTGCTCGGAGGACCTGGAGGAGGCGGCTTGTGATCCTCAAATGGTACTTCCATGTCTATTCGCGCTTCTCCTCCAAAAATAGGGTCTGGTGACATGAGAGGAATTCCATATGTGGCGCTGGATGGAGAAGGTGGATCGGAATCATAGTCCATGCTCGGCGTAATGGATGCGTCGTCGTGGACGATCGCCATAGATTGTAGTGAATCGGTGTCTGAATCCTCTTCACCTGAAGAGTATCCCCAGCGATCCATTTCATCTTCCTCGCCAGATTCCAGAGGATGATCATCTCCGACGTCAGATTGTTTACTACGGCGCGAGCGCCGGCTCGTTGACGCGTACGAAAAGCGAGATATCGAACGATTGCGTCTTGGTGCCTCTGGAGAAGTGGGAGTTCTTCCGAACAAGTGAGCCAATCCACCAAATACGCCTGCGGTGTTCGCAGGAGATGATTGTCGGTCCCGTGGGGCTTCTGCGTGTCCATCGCCCATTAGGGTATCTTCTTGTGCCAGAACTTCAGCACGCTCAATGCTCTGCCGCGAGACCTGACTATCCTGACTTGACCTCCTGCTCCGTCTGCTCAACCTTTCGGAGTCACGACTTTTTCTTCGCGTACGTGACCAAGTCTCACTACTACGCTTGCCTGCCTCGTGTACGGACATTCTTGAAACACTTGTAGGATTGACAGAGTGTCCCGGCCCAGAAAACATGGCCCCTTCTCCACCTTCACCGTATATAGTACTATATTGGGAGTCACGTCTTGACCTTCTGTTGTTGTCCAGAGCATTGTTGATTTCGGTAAGTGAGGCGCCTTCGGTGTAATCATGAGCGGGAAGTCCACTTGACTCCAAAATTGGAGCCATTTCATATGCGTTGCTGCTGGAAGCTATGGCTGGTCGTCGTCCTAAAGCAAGGGGACTCTTCTGGCTGCAATGTTTCTTCGGGAAATACCGAAAACTTGAAAGAAATTATGGTACTCACATTGTCAATGTTCTGCAGTCTTCAATGTGTAGCTTTCTTATTATAGAATGACTTCAAACAGTGGGACGTGTCCTTCCCCAGAACGCAAAGGTGACAGAGAACCAACACAACCTCTTTCATACTTGAGCCTTATATACTTGAGCGCCCTGGGCACTCAGCCTGACACGACCTACATAGAGGAATTTAAATCCGATCAAGGCACGTGTCCGGCTATTTGAATAAATAACGACCCCACACAGCGCTTAACACCTTCAAGTTGAACTTGAAGCAAACGGGCAACCACAATGAGCTCCTACAATAAAACTCGACATCAACAGCAGAACACTGAGGAGTTTTATAAGATCACGGCATCTCGTATCAAGCAAATACAATCCCAGCTTGATAATTCTCCCCGAAGTGGACGACTGCAGAACAAAGTCTGTGTCATCACGGGTGTGGGGTCATTGAAAGGAATCGGGTGAGTGATGAACTCACTTGTTCACTACCTTTGCTTATGCGTTTTCAAGCCGTGCTTCGGCCATTCGCTTTGCGCATGAAGGTCTTCATAACTGATTACAGACTTCCCGAGCTACCTAATAACGCTGTCATCAGGCGCAAAACACCTCTACTTGATAGATTTTGATCCCACCAACCTTCCTGAACTGAAGGAAACCATAGAAAACTCATACACCGATGTTCAAGTTGAGTGGGCTTGCGTGTTTTCACCTTCGAACATGCTCATTTTCGAATTCCAGGTCACCGTTATACAGGCCGATGCCGCAGACGAGACCGCGATATCCGGTGTTTGCAACCAGGCCTTGCGAGAGGAAGGACGGCTTGATGTCTTCTTTGCCAATGTACAAGGACTTCCCAGCAAATGTAACAATGTACTTATTACATTTCAAGGCCGGTGTTGCATCAAGGAATGCCCTACACGAAACTACAGCGGAAACTTTCATGAATACCATGAGAGTGAATGCTTTGTCGTGAGTCTCCTGCCCAGTCACGTTGTACACGACTTGAGAGTCTTTCTTAGATGTTTTCATGCCGTCAAATTTGCATCCATGGCAATGCAGAAGACAGATTCGTCAAGAGGGAAGGAACGTAGTGGCGGGAGTATCATTATGACCGCTTCAGGCAAGTTAATTACGAGAAAAGTGTGCTCTTCAATTTCTGACGAGAAGATCAGCGGCTGGATTACGCTCCGGGGCAGGAACTGTTGACTGTGAGTCCATCGCATTCCACCTGTAAGCAAAACTCATTCACAAAAAATAGATAGCGCTAGCAAAGCCGCGTGCGTGCCATTACTGCCAATGATATAGCGTGCTTAACTTGTAGCCCAGCGTCAATTCTATTGCGAAAACATCCGCATACCAATTGCAGAGATGTGATATCCGTGTCAACACTATCTGCCCTGGTCTGATAGAAACGGGAATGACTGGAGATACCTTTGAGTATGCTCGCCAGCGTGGGTCAGCGGGAAAAATTGGCCAGTTGAATCCTCTCGGACGCTTCGGCGTTTCGGAAGGTGTGTTTTGTGCCGTCGACCTCCACATAAACATCTAAATCAAAGACACTTTCAGAAATTGCCCAAGTTGCAGCATTCCTAGCCTCGGGTACGACTGAAGCTTTCTCAGTTGCATCTTGAAATTGACATGATGTCTAGATGATTCCAGCTACGTAAATGGACAGAACATCGCAGTAGATGGAGGATTATCCGCGTCACATCCCGTCGCTCCGGGAAGATGGGTCTAAGCTATGATAAGTTACAGAATCTACAGATAGGTATCTTTAAGGATGGTTCGGACGTATATCAAACCGATATACAATGATATATTCATTACGATTCTCGAGTGCTGGTGGCTTCCAGTTCGGTCTTTCTTCTTATTGTTGTGATCTAGAAGGAAAAATTCAGAATATGTGAGGAAGGCATAGAGAAAAGAACACCAAATATTCCGAGGAACCCCTGATAGCTAACAGTACATACTTGGGCAACGAACACAGTGTACATGTAACCAGAAGATCGACGTTATTTAATACAAGTGGACTGGTAGCTTTTGTCTGCCCGTGACAAGCCTGTGTGATTCGTCTTTGAGTCGAATCGACATCAAGGAAGCAGTTTCGGGACAAGGTTCAGCTTGATAAACACGCAATTGCATATTAGACCAGTGCCGAATCCCTCTAGGGAAAGCTTGTAATCAACGCTTGCTCATTACAACGACTGGTTACAAATCTATGTCAGAATAGATAAAGGATACTTTTAGTCAAGATAACAACTCCAGACACTACTTGATTTCCAGGAGTTTAACCTCTGCCAAACAATAATTAGAGAGGTAATCAATGTGGGGGAAGAGTACGTACCGAAAATAAGAGTAGAATTTTTTGGGATGCCATCAATGGCCTGCGAGCCATAGGCCATGGCCGGGGGTATCGTCAATTTTCTTTCACCTCCTACCTGCATCCCAACAACGCCTTCGTCCCAGCCTATGCATTGCCACTGAACACCGGGTAAACGAGATACATAAGATGAAACCTACCTTTAATGACCTCGCCTTTGCCGAGCTGGAAGGTGAACTATGATACTGTGTTAACATACAAAAGTCAGACGTCGGGGATTGAGGTTGCTCACCGGTTTACCTTTGACATTTTTGTCAAAAACTTTTCCGCTGGTGAGCTTTCCGATGTACCTTACGCGAACGCTGTTGCCTTTCTTGGCCGGAGGTCCTGTGCCTATCTTAGAGTCGAAGACCTTAATTCCACCTGCAATCTCTTTCTCAGCAGTTTTGGACTTGGGCGCTTCCTCTTTGTCCTTGGGAGTCCCCTTCTCCTTGGGAGTTTCTTTCTCCTTCTTTTTCTTCGAATCAGGGGTAGCGTCAGTAGCTTGCGCATTTTCTGTCTTCTGCTTCTTCTTCTTCTCAGCTTTGGAGGGTTTCTGAGCTTCCTCCTCATCAGCCTCGCGAACGCGTTTCAGGGTCTTGGGTGCCTCCTCGACTTCTTCAAAACGGCTGTTGAAACAGTCAATCTATCAGCACACATGGTTGATGCTGTACGCACCTAGCATCGCTGTCCAGTCCTTCCAGGTCATCAGGATGCATTTCGACGTCAGAGCTGATCTCACGAAGATCATACGCGTCTTCCTCAGAGTCCAGGTCAGAGTCGTCGTCGTCGCCGAAAGGAGGATTGTTGACAGCTTGTTCTATGAACAAAATGAATAAATACCGCAGAGAAGCGTAGACTGTTCTCAATCGTACCAATGTAATTTCCAGTCAGGTAGACAGTGCTTTGTTGCAATAATAAGATGAAGGTAACCCAATGGAAATACAAGGTCCTTACTTTTTACCAACGAGCTCAAATTTATAAGTCTCGTCCTCCTGGAGGATGAGATCGATAGAAGTTTGCTCCAACTGGAGCCGTGAGCGAACATGAAAACAGAGTAAGGAGCCGAGTTTTCACGTACTGTGTCTGGCTTCAGAGAGCAGAGGACTGTAGTAACGGGCTCTATCACCTCTTCATTTATCTCTTCATCTTCGTCATCAAGTCCACCAGCAGGATCAAAGGTAAGTTTCACGGTAGTCCTGCCTGACGCGTCTTTGAGCACCTCGCCAAGAGCAACGTTGGTGATTCTGAGGTCTGCAGGTGGTTGGAAGGTTTCCACCTTTCCGGGCGTAAGTTTGAGACTCCTTTTAGAAGATAAGACAAGGGTGGGAAGTGAATGACGCGTGTTAACGCACCAGATACCGATTGCGAGAGCCATTTTTTCTGCAGGGAGGAACACGAGAGAAAAAGTTGTCCTTGAAGTTGAAAGGTGATTTGAAGCTCCGCCTTAAATTTCCAGTTGTTTCCGTCACCGCCGTCATCAAGAAATAGATATCGCAATGGTGAGCCCTACGCAATCGTTCTCTTACTTCGATTGACCGAAGTTCTAGTCCAATGTTTTAAGACCCTACCTTGCCGCGGTCAGGTCTACATTGACGGCTGCCCTGACGCTCGAGGATTTCTCATCACAAGTGAATACTCTTCATGTTACTTTTGACATCTCGTTGATATTCTTGCAGGTTGTAGAGAGACACAACAAACCTGAAGTAGAGGCGGGGTAGATATATTCTTATGAATGCATGTTCCGATGCTAATCCTTGTATTAGAGGGTCAAAAGAAGTACTATTGAATCCACTGACAATATCTCGCAATGAGAATGAACGTGTCTTAATCGAACCCTCCGTCAATTCAATTCGCCTCAGTATCAAGATCAAGCAAGCTGACGAGATAGAACGTATCCTTTGCCATAAGTTTACGCGATTCATGATGCAACGAGCAGAGAGTTTCATCGTGCTGCGGCGGAAACCAGTGCCTGTATGTTCTTCGCTTTCAAAATGCCATCAGGTCCTATATCCAATGATCTCCTCTCCCAGGGCTACGATATATCGTTCCTCATTACGAATACCCATTCTGAAACGATGCTGAAGCATAAGATTGTCGACTTTATCATTCAGTTTGTCGTGATCTCACTTACCATCAAATTGGGACCTAATGCGTTGCATAGATTCATGGAAGAGGTAGACAAAGAAATCAGCGAAATGAAGCTCAGCTTCAATGCACGAGCGCGTACGGTTGCCGAGTCATATCTGACTGCAGTAAGATCATTGCATCATTACAATCCACGAAACTCATGCCCATTTGCAGTTCAACACATAGAGTTTCTTACTTTCTAGTCTTCTGAAGATCATTTTCAATGTATTATCTATACCTTCAGTTGCGACTGACGTTCATCAATATATCACGACTTCCGAAATGAAGCGTCGTACAAACTCATAAAGTCGACGTACCGTGCATCAACGTTCAACATCCAAGTATATTGAAGTTTCTAGAATTCTTACACGAGTGATTGTCACACGTATCTGAAGAACTGCCCTCCCCTGCCTTGCCCTGTCCCACATTTACTAAGAGAAATTGACCAACTGATTCAATTGGTGGATAAGATAAAGCTCCAAACTCCGTCGGAGTCCATTCCGTGGATATTCTGGCTTATTTTTCTCGAGGTGATTGCTATCGACGTCCAGTCCAACCATCATTGGACGTCCGACGGAATGGCTCTGGTTCACGTGGAGCGATTAGATAAGGTATATGTTTTCTCGACAATTGAAGATTCTTTTTTTTTTGATGACCGTGATCCCGGTCGAGTCCAATGTTATGGTTGTGTAAATGTCCCAACAAACGAGTCCGGCAAAACTAGTTAGACTGAAGTCTGTCAATGAATCTCTAGCTGGACAGAAACTACGTTTCGTAGGACAGTGAGTCCAAACTCCCTCGCGCTTTTTGTAAACCCTCATTTGCGTTGGACAGTCTTCTGTCATATGACAGCACCACTGGTTTAGTTTTGTTGGTTGAGGAAAACCAAGGATTACTCGTAGATGTTTCTTTTTGTGTGGACGAGACGATGGGTAACTGGGTGAGAAACCGTCTCGGCAAAATCATGGTTGTTGGCCACCTCGAGGCAGCCCCCGTGCGTACAATCCAACATGTGGTGCCTTCATGTTTTCATATCAACATCGTGTATCACTAGGAAGAACTTCCAATCCCGACGTTGCCAACTTATGCACCTCCACCTACCTTGAACCCAATGCTGGTAATTCGAGCTGCTTGGTTCCGAAATCGGGGATGATTCGTCGATCTCAGATAAGATGTGATGTGATCTAAGATGGTTTGATCGCGAGGAGTATGTGCATGAAGAAAACACGAGGCAGACGGGGGGCAAAGAAGAATACAACCAAAATTTTGGCAGTCACTTCTATGTGGGCGCAGAACAGCGAGCGACGTTATTCTCATGGATATGGATACATACACAAGAGTAAAAAAACAAATACACGGGACATCGGGCGATCGTTTGTTCTCACGGAACAGCCGATACAGGGACGAACGAAAATGGAAAGATGACATGACTGCTGCAGTCGCCCATGCTTTGGCAATAGACACATCGTCTTCTTTATAACCCTACACCAATCCTATCAAAGCGATTCCTTCTCCCCATCCTACAAACCACCCAGCAGCACATCTGCGTTCTCCACTTTTCGATCTCTCATTCCAATCCGAGGAAACCGTACCCATCGACCCTTCATCGTTACTTTCCAGCCCATCCATCTCTAGACTATGGACCAGGACCAACCAACTGCCTCTTCGTCATACGTGGCGATAGTCAGCCCCCGCGAGCCCCAATTCATCCCTTCGTATCCCATTTCAGACCTTCGCTCTTCTCCTCTACGACGGCCCCGTATAATCGCACCGCCCAGATCTCAGCCGCCACAATCACCACCATCATCCGACACGAGTTCCTCGTCCGACGAGTATTGCAGCAAGTACTCAATTCCCATATGGCGGGAGATTGAGCCTGGCGTATGGTCGGATGGCACAGACCGCGTCCTTTCGGCTGCTTATCCCGCGGTTCAAGACTTTCTTGCAACCGCACGCAGAACTTTGAGCCTCCCTTTGCCTCCTTCTGAAACTGTCTTTGTTATTGCTGCGCTTGAGGTGTTTTATGCGTGGAACGATCCTGTCCACTGGATGTTCTGGAGCGATGAGAAGAAGAATGCTACAGCCGCCGTTGTGAACCGCATTGCTCGTACGTGCTACTGTATTAACGAATTTGGTCTTGTTCTGATCTGAAGGAATCTAGTGCGCAAGCCACAGCTCATTCGCTCAAAGGTTTCGTGGAACGGGGAGGCTGAATATCTCTCTCTCTCTGCACAGGAAGACAACACCTCCTTGAATACCAACTGTACAGGCACACAGCCAAAGGCAGCCTCCCGCGAGGCGCCCAACGCACGACATCAGTCACCCACCCCTGATCCGTCGTCAGTACACCGAGCAAATTTGACATCACTTGGCTCGGTCGACCCCCATATGCCCGCACCCTCGTATACCCGCAACCGGTCCATTTCGCAGACCTCATCACAAACGACACTTATCGCTGACGAGAGGCGATCAGCGTCAGTGTCGTCCAACCTCACGGTCATTGAGGTTCGTGTTGTCAATGACAACAAACAAACGTCTGAATCTGAGGAGGAAAAGGAGGGAATGGTGACCCGCGGTCGTGCCAATAAAGGCCGCACTTGTCATCAGGCCAAAGATGCAGCTCGGCCGACGAAGCCCCGCGCGAAGAGGAGAACTGCGAAATAAAGGCACATTTACGGCATTATTTGGAAATCGGTGGATTTTTCTTTTGTTTCTTCTCATCATCATCTTGTATAAATAGATAGTACAGAGGCGGGCGGATTTGGCGGATTTATCATCTACTAGGCTCGCATCCTCGACCTCACCGAGGTCTGTTTGTTGTATTCCTTCAACTTATTTTTTTTTTTTATATTCATCTCCTGTGTATAGCATAATAGTATAAAGAATGTTTTTGTTTGGTGAGAGCGAGCCGATTGTGATTGAAACATGTCTTTGTTTTCGAACTCCTGTTACGTATAGTAAAGTACGCGACTGGGATTACAACGTGACTGATCACGTGAATGTGATTTTTGGCGCGTCGTGTCACCCTTTTGAAAGTGGCGATTTGATCTTGACCGAAAAGGAAAGCCAGTTACTTGTACGTATCATTTAATGGCTAGAATGAATGGTCCCTTGCAAGAGTGTTCTAGAGGAATCTTGCTTCTTTCATGGATAAGAAGCCTGCCCTATATGAAGGACAATTGATTTGTTTTGGTCATTTGACATGGTTGAGCTCTTGATGAGGCAACTGATGATGAGGTACATCATGGTATGCTTGCATCGATGTCTCGCCATGGATTTGCAGTTGGGATGTAACCATGATGGACAATGAATCTATTCCCATCATCACTTTGTTGTGAACCACGCCAAATTTGGAGGAGACCTCTGAATTCTAATTCACACCTGTTGGGATCAGTTCTCACTCCTGAGTTTGAGAGGATGAACGTAGACTCGATGTGCGGGAGCGGGCGCCCTGTAACAGTTGACACATTTGGCATAGCTTTGACTGTGGAAAGAGCAGATCAGGAAACCGTTCTCCGGGAGCAGTCCGAGCATGTCGGTTAGCCGGGAGCGGTCAATAATGTTCCTCCGATATGGGTGAATGACATGTACATAGTTCTGGTGGAAGTTTAGTTGACAGAAACAGTGGAAAAACACTGTACCGGAGGCCTTGGCGTGCGTGAACCACCTGGTAATAGAAAGCGTGTGTTGAGCTCGATCGGAAGGTGGAAATGATGGCTGGCAACTGGTGACTTGCAGAGAGTTGCAATGAACCGGGAGACTGGGCCGTACATACTAGCATTGGACATGTGGAGATTGATTGTGTTCATACAATACATGTGGTGCAGTATTGGGATGGAGAGTAGTACATAACGTTAGATGATGGATAAAGGCGGGACATAATCGGTGTGGAGAGAGAATGTCGGAAGGACAGGAGAGGCACCGAGTTGTTAGCCGAGGAATATGCCGGGAGAGGAGGTTTGGACTGGTTTGCGGAGGTGAGCCTGTTGCCGGGGCCACTTGCTCTTGTTCTCTCACCACCACCACCATCACAATGCGTCCCTCTCTCAAGTCCTCTGCTGCACCGACCCATCGCTCTGCCAGACGGTCAGCCACACACTCACTGTCTCCGCCGTCCCCGCTCACTTTCCCACAGCGTATGGACCAGGGACGAGCTCCTCAGGAGTCTCGAGGTAATCGTCTCTTTCACCTCAATCCTCTCCCACTCATCTTCCTCAGATAATCGGAGTCCTACATACCCCTTTGCCTCCGACTCTGCCCCCCTCTCCTCCTGTATCCCGCTGCAACTCCCCAGCTCCCCCCGCCAAGCGCAAGTATGACGCACCACTGGACCTAGACCGCTCTAAGCGCCCCAGAACAAGCTCCGTTCTCTCTGACCGTCCTCAATCTTCTCATCCACACCATCTCCGCGTCCCTATCCTCATACCCCGCTCAGAGCCCTGTGAGGATGGCGAGGTCCGTGAAGACCCTCCTCCCGTCGCTTCCTCGTCTCGCATCTCAGTCGCTCCCGGCATCGACATACCCAATGCCGTCCCGATCAGGCGTCCCAGACGTGGTCGCATGGATACTAAACACTATGATACCCTCCATGACAGGTACCACCATCAAGGCCGCTTGCTCAAGTACTCGGGCGATTCTCGCTTCTGGTCAACCTTTGCTGTCGGCAAAAAGGAGTACAAGCCTCTGCCAAATCCACCGCCCCCAAATTCAATGTATCACAAGTACGGCGGCCTCATTGCTCGTCTAGAACTCGTCGATGCACTCGTATGTTTCACCTATGCGATCTGGAATAGGGACTACGCTAGGAAAACGTGCTACCGTAATTCTTGGTCTACGATCGAAGCCTTCCTCGCTTGGTGTAAACAAAAATGGCTTTCTGAAGACGTCATCGACGCTGAAAGATCATTCATCGGACTCATGTAAGTCATCTTGATTGTGCTGCCAACGAATCCTTTAACCTTGCCAAACAGCCATATGATCGAGGGCTACATTCACGCTCGCAAATTGGCATATCTGGCAGACTCACAACTTGGCGAGGATGTAGCCAAGCTTTATGAAAGTATGCGCGTCGAAGTCGATCAGGCAGCCACCAAGGCCGAACAAGCCCAGTTGTTATCTACTGATCTTAACCTTGGTCTTATGGCCCAAAAAGCTCAGGGGACACCTCCAATGCTGCCATCACCAGCAAGTATAGCACCAGCGAATAGTGCTAATTCAACACCTACCACTCGAGATGAGGGAACTCCCCCTTCGCATCCTTCAACGGCATCTGTTGCACAACAGCGGCCGCCTTTGCTACCTGGACAACATCCTATCCGTGGCAGACTACTTCCCCAACGATACAGAGAGGTTCCTATACCCGCTGATACGATGGACGCAATGCTTTCAGTGACTTCTAGAGTCAGTCTACCGTTCTTGCAAAACATTAAAGAACAGGTAAATGGCACCACAGCTGCCGCACATTGCTTGCGAGAAGCGCAAGCAACCCTAAACCTTACTACCTTGGTCCGCTTCTTCCCTACGACATTTGCTCGCGTGATCAATACCACTCTGTCACCCACCGAGGAGCACGAACCCGATATTGAAGACGAAGAGGGCGAGCTCTATTGGCCCGGCCAAAGCATTACCGGTGAAGGCCTAGGATGGGTTTGCTTACTTGGCAAAGCGATGATAAAGGAGTTCGGTAAAGCCTACGGCTATAAAGGCGTAGATGGGGTTGTGCCGAAACCTAATCCGGGAGAGGCGGGTTCAAACGGCTTTCACTCTCAACAGCGTCCCGGCTCAACTCCTCTAGGCTCAACTCCTCTAGGCTATACACGCGGGAATAGCTCATCGACACCTTCAACGGTCCCACCATAGATCTTCGGCCGCACGAATAAGTTTTGTTTCCTTATTTATCTCATATCTGGATCCAACCGCTTCCTCTTCTCCGGGCCTTTTGCGGAGTCTCATCCAAACAAAATCAACGAGCTTGAATGACATCCCAATTTCGATGCGATACATCCCGAGGACATTTTGTGTGGAAGCCATCCCGGCCACAAATGACCTCTGAGGCGGTCCACCACCTTGTGCATGTCGTTATACATAGACGGACAACTATAACCCGAACTGGCATCACCCGTCTTCGTCAGCGTCCCAGATGGTCGCTGTCCGGAACTTTCACACAACGACAATTACGACATCACACATCATTTACCCCTGTGGATATCATTACACCCTCATAACACATCCATCCCCTCTGGTTAGCATCCTTTCCTGTTTTCATTCTTGTGGATATCAACCGTTTCTTGTACATACCTACATCTTATTCCCTAGAAGAAGAAGAAGAAGAAAAAAAGAAATCAGAAAGGGGTGGTGACATGGACGGAAAAATCAAACCTTGATGGCGTAAGAGTTGGAAGAACCCTTGGCAGCGTTGATGAGCTCATCGGCAAGGCACTCCGCGATCGACTTGATGTTGCGGAAAGCGGATTCGCGGGTCTGGGAATAGGAAGGAATTGATTTGTTAGTTAGTTGTTGGGTATTAGGATGGTTGTTGGTACTCACTCCGATGGTGAGGAGAGAGATTGCCTGGTTGACGCGGCGGAGGGGGGAAACGTCGACGGCCTGGCGACGGACGGTACCCTGAGAACCGATACGCGTGGAGTCTTCTCTCGGGCCAGTGTTGACGATGGCATCGACGAGAACCTAGTGGCACATATGCGTATGCGGTAAGAATCAAGTTGGAGGGTAGGGATGAGATTTCGCACTTGGATGGGGTTCTGGTCGGTGAGGAGGTGGATGATCTCAAAGGCGTGTGCGACGATGCGGACAGCAAGGAGCTTCTTGCCGTTGTTGCGGCCCTTCATCATCAGACTAACGACATTTAGGATACCCAGTCTAGTTTCCGCGTGGGGGGAAGAAAGACACACCTGTCGACCAATCGCTCAACAATGGGCATCTGCGCCTTTTTGAACTGCTTCTTGGCGTAGCGGCCGGCGGTGTGGGGGAGATAGACGGCATGGCGGACTTGGATGTAATCAGTCAGGGAAATATCCTTGACTTCGACACTACGCTCCGTCAGTTCAAACGTTGTATCCCGCCACCCCATAATCAGTTCCTGACAAAAACTCACTCCTGGGTGTCCCACTTTCCGAAGAGTTTAATCTCGGAGCCTAGCTTTGAGATGTCCTTGGGGAGGGTGGTAACGGCGGACATGGCGGGATCTTGAGGCTTGAGGACCGCGAAGGCTGCAAAACTTGATGTTGGCACAATTTTTCGTCGAGCACACCGTCAACACAACTCACCTGGCGAACGTGTGTTTGTACTTGTTGTGATACCCACATTCAAGGTTTGAGGCGTCGGCATATCCGAAGAACTGTATAGTTCCTTTATTTGGAAATAGTAGGAGTCTGGTATTCCATAATATTTGGAATTTGCTCTCTTGCGATTTTTAAACTGCTACAGGTACTGTTACGGGTACAGAGTCGAGAATAATGTAAATGGTATAATGATAATGCAGGGGATATCAAGTTGTCATGTCGTCGAGTCGTCATATCAGAGAGATGGTCAAACAGGCAGCAGTATTTCTCCAGAGTTCAGGGTATTGATGAATCAGCCAAGGGATGTAGTAGTAGCGTACTGCTCAAGAAGGCACTGGACTGTTCAAGAAGACACTGGAGTTCTAGTCGCATTTCCTTCTCAGTCCGCGTCGCCTCTTCAGCCTTCCTGCGAGCCTCGACTTCTCTCTTGACCTGACTAAGAGCATGGTTTTCCATTTTGCGGGCAGTTGCCAGCTCAGTCTGTAAATCATCATAGTCCCGAAGAAGCCGTCGTCGACTTCTGCATTCATAGGCAAAGTCGTCTTCCAATTTGCGTTTCGCGGCTCGCAGTTCTGCCAAAAGTGTGCTCTGCTCATTGCGTTCTTTCCGCAATGATCGGATTTCTCGTTCAAGGCGGTTTCTGTGATATTCTTCCTTTGCCTTGGCGTCGTTTGTAGAAGTCGAATGAGATTCTTGCTCAGGTTGCACCGAGTGAAGAGGTCGTGGAACAAATACAGTGCTGTTTTGTCGTGATTGTTTGGAATCCGGCGTTTCGAAGGTGCCATAAACCTTCTGCAGAAGAAGTTGAGATCGCATGTAATGTTTCTCCGCATCGCAAGGCTTTGTCAACTTGGCCCGTTTGGCCATGTCAGTTTCACAGCTCGATAAAAGGAGATAGGCTGGTTTTAAGTCGCCTTCCGGTGTGCCTTGAGCAGCCATGACTTTATGTAAAACCCTATCGTCAAACAACGGAGCCGAAACGAAAGTGGGGACTTACATGAAATGAGGGTTTCAATGACGGAAATGGCGGCCCTTGGATTTCCCGAACGACGATAGTGGGCGCCAACCATCATCCAGTTACCTCTCTCGCTTTCTGTGGCCTTAAGGAGCTCTACAACTGGTTTTGGATCTTGTTCAAGAGTATTAAGGTCATAGGTAAAATCTTCTCCGCAGAAGCTAAAGCAGATGACATGGCTGGCAGAGGATTGGCTCGCAGAGATCGGAGATGTCGACATAGATGCAGGACCAGGAAGACAATGATTAGAAGCACGTGGAGCAGATGGTATAATGAGAGAGACAGCTGAAGAAGTTGCAGCATTAGACGCCAGTTGTTCGTCATTATCGCGGAAAGCTGGTAGGAGAGTAAACAAAGAATCCTTTGAGTCTTTAGACAATTGACTTTGACACGATCTTGAAGGCGTGCCAGATTCCACCGGCTGTAATTGATCGAAGGGAGCGCGGGACAGAGTACGACTTTCTGGCATCTGGAAGAATGAATCGTGTTCTTATAAGTATTTCATCGAGGATATGTATAGGTCAAATGAAAAGGAAATCAGAGTTCACGTACAATGTTCACGATGATCAGAGACTGGCTAACGCGTGTGAGATTGATTTTTGGTTGTGGCGTTTTAACGTTCCCGCTGAGGATATGATGATCTTGATTTATCTGTGGAGAGTTTAAAGAGCGTTTTTGTCCTTGGCCGTCTGGCAGATTAGGCGAAACTGGATATCTAGAGTAGCATGAGGGATGGGGCTGCTGGAATTTGGTATGTGAGGCGCACCATTAATATTCACCACAAGCACCTTTAGGTCCCAGTGGAATATCTAAATTCAAGGGTTCGATCTATGTTTTACTGGCGAGAAACGAGAAACGAGACCATCGAGGTCTGGTTCGATACTGAACAGAAACGCGTCAATTCGAGTGGACGTGTTCTCAACTTGGTTTGTCACAAATCACGTCAAGCTTGTCACAAATGATGGCTTTGATCAACCTGAGCTTGAGCAGGGCAGCAGCCTTGAGGCAACACGTATGTGCATGCCAGCTCTTCTATAGCTCATTGCTCTCTAATCCCTGTACACAGTACTCATGGCAAGCTATAAAGTCCCCTCGCGCTCTCCTGCCGACATTCCGGACCCTACATCTGAACCCGGCCTTGCAGAATGGACTGACAAGATCAAGGCCATGCAACGTCAGGTGGATGCGGACGAAGAGGCGGAACAGATGCGACTGGAGCAGGAGATCGCAGCCTCTCGATTGGCTCGAAAACGCAGAAGCCAGGGCCTTGGTACTCCTACCCGAAGCAACTTGAATGTATGTAAGTACACACTACACTTCATCACTGCCCCGTATCATAACTTTCCTTGGATATATGTAGCCAGCTTTGATTCAGAACAGTCGGATTTAATTACCACCTCGAAGATATCTGCTGAGCCGGAGGCTCCACAAACACCTACAAGACCACCTGTTACTTCACCATCTATACCTGCTCGAGATCCAAAGAAAAGCAGCATAAGTAGTGATAAACCACAGACCATGTCTCTTGCCGCGTTCATGGGAGGAAGTGCCACTGGCCCTCGCCTAAAGAAGCACGCACCTCAACAAGACGCTCATGACCCAACACTGTTCGATCAACGTGTTTTCGATCGTACACCGCATCCAGCATTTGGCACAGGAGGAGTTGCACTTCCGGGTATCGCAACACAACGAGATGGAGTAGTGAAACCTTCTGCAATAGCAGCTCTCGCAAAAGCGCCACCCACCTCGACCTCATCTGAAGCATCCCTTGCCTCGCGGGCAAATGCAGAGACACATCTGAGGCAATCACCCGTTGCGCATAGGACAGATGCCAAGACGAGCTTTCCATCATCTTCACCTTTCACCCACAGAAGCTCAAGTAAACCAACATCCTCGTATCATCAGGACAAAAAACATGAACCAACGCAGCTATCAACACCGTCACAGGACTCTGACCGGATTGCGCGCGTTCACAATGTAACCCCAGTGCTTTCTCAATCGACACCCGTCACTCCTATTAAGTTATCTCGTCTACCCACGGACGAGACACCATCGCCGTCTAGATCCCTCTATTCAGCACCAACACTGGCAGGGCCTATTCATCCTAAACCCCGTCCTTCTTTCTCTGGACCCCAAATCCTCCCCTCGGTCACCCCTTCGAAGGCTTTCACGCGACAACCGGTCCAAAAGGAACTTACTCCCAGCCTCAGTCGTCTTCAGGGCCGGGGATTCGTCCAGAACATGGTGAAAGTGAGCTCCCAGTTAGAAAGTCCTTCGACCACGATTCCAGAGACTCCAGAGAAGAACACACCAGCTAGAAAAAGGACCATCTCAGTTCTTGATCGCTGGCAGCCCAATGCTTCCCAGACCACACCTTCTCCATCTCCTGCACCACGCGCAGTACGGAGATCAACCACTTTTGGTCCCTCAACAGATGATAGTGCTCATCGTCCTCAGTCCCCTTCGACAGATCATGAAAGAAGGACTCTGAGAGGGACGGCGTCACAACCTTCTTTGAGACAAGAGAACATTCCTTCGAGGCCACGCTCTTCTTCGTCGAAGTCAAATAGGGCAGAGGATCCTCCTGCTATCGGATTGGGCTCTGCTACGACGCTAGTCGTTTACAAGCCAACTCTGGTCGAGACACCAGCTCTTGATGAGTTCGGAGTTAAACCTAATCGTGCTTCTCGAGGCGCTATTTTGGATTTCCCAGTGCCTTCTAAGCCTTTGTCTCACGTGCGTCAATTCCGGTGAATTGCACTTAGATGTTACTTACTCATGTCATTTGTATTGCATCATCTTGTAATTCCTTAATCTGCATACACACTATTATTTCTTATGAATAATCCCTGGTTGTCGACCTATACAGCCAACCAAAGAAAGGGCACGCAAGCCGCAAAAGAGGGCGGCCAGTGGTGCTTCAACACACCCGGCCAAAAAATCTACATACTCCGCGGATACACCTGGAGTATCAGTGGCCTCTGGCAGCCTACCAGTCGTGCCTCCTTCACCTAATAACGAATTGATTGACTTGCCTCTGCAGCCACAAGAGACCCAGCATGATCTGCAGGGCACAGAAGATACGAACAAATTACCAAGGACAGGCATAGACGATCTTCGACAAACTTTGTCAGATCTTGTGGACTCAAGACCAATCAACAAGAGCAAGCCAGAATTCAAACTGATGTCTCATTCAGGTGATACCCCGAGGTTAGTTCGACACCCATTGCCTGGATTATCTGCGCCACAAGTCGAAGGAAAACTGCTTTCGTCAAGAACAGTTGTCTCACATGCACAAAACCTCGAAATCATTGATCATGGCTCAATGCGGCGTGCTCTACCGGGATTGGTGCCCTCGAATAATGAGATTTTGACAGCCGATCAACGTCCTCCTCAGTCTCCGGTTCTCAGAGAGAAAGAGGAGACCGTTGATATAACACCTTCCTCAAAACCGTCTCGAAAACCCAGTACTCATAATAGACCGACAGCTATGGATGTGGCTCAAGCTTTCAAAGAGCCTAATCCTGCTAAACATCCTGAACAACCTATAGCAACATCAGAACCTTCACAACCTGTTGATTCAGCTAGGTTACATTCTCTTTCCCTTTCACCCGGCCATGAAGAGAAACGTAGATCGAGTTATGAGAAATTCTCTTCCATCGTTCTCCCTCCCTTGAAAGAAGAGGCGACTCCGGTCTCGACACCCACCGGGACTCTCTCTCGTAAAAAGGACGCAGCTCTCAAGCCACAGATTCCCTTGTGGCAGAGAGATGAGAAGGTGTGGCCTGATTCAGAGACATCTGGCATTTTATCCCTGTCAATTTCGCCAGCGCCTGCTAGTGATGTGCCATCCATTCGTAAGTGTACCAGATTTGAGCTTGCTCGTCTCGTGTTGATCCCATTCAAGAGGTACCACCATTGCCCCATGTCAATTTCGATTCTCTTCTCAAGTACAATTCTCGACCTCATTTTGACCGGGGGACAACGACGATATCTGTGGAAGTCATGGCTATCACTGGCACCACCGCATCATCGCTCACCAGGGATCAAACAATCTTTTATGATACCGAACTTTTAGCCATTGTACACCGGTCAAAGTCCCAGTCAAGCGGACTAGTGTCTACTTCAGTTTGGGGTTGGGAAGGAAAGCGTGCTGTTCTAGGCCAGCGAGAGCAACGTAAGCTCCAAGAGATTGCTCAAAGATATGGCACTTCTGTCGTCAGTTCCCATTGAGTCATGATACCACCCTAAAGTTAATCACGAAGGCTTTATAGATCGCCGTGCATCAGAATTCTGAGCCATCTCAGTTAGTGCATACTCTCGGTGGCGTGCTTGCCATTCGGCAAGTCTGTACCAATTCGCTAAGCATCGGTGGTTCCATAGTAATGATCTCGACTTTCCATAGGGTTCACGGACTCGCTGGACACCCGAAAATACTGCGATGCATTTGGTCAGGTCGCTTGGGGGAGTCATATATATTGACGAGAAAGACTTAGTAAGCTTATTATAACTCCTGCCATCTCAGACAAACTGACAGTAGGTTCAGAGTATCAAGAATCTTTGCTCGGGATATAGCTATTGCGTTTCCATTTTGAATTCTGTCTACGTCTGGTATGGTCGTGGTTCGACACCTCTAGAAAAAAAGGCGGCACTCGAATACGGTCGTAGTTTGGCTACTGCCTCCCCACCTATCGAATTGACCGAAGACAGCAGTAAGACCGACGAGATGTTTTGGATGATATTAGGAGAAGACGAATACGCCAACGCCGATTATTGGAAATGGAGAAGGAACTCGTCTCACATCGATCCTCGCATCTGGCGAGTCAAGGCTGACCTTGATGACGACTGTGTGCGTGGAGTATGTCAACATCATGGAACCTGCTAATGAACCCCCGTGTCTCCAAAGGTAGTAGCTGTCGACCGCATATCGAGCGAGACCGCGCTTCATAAAGCTGTCTACATCATAGATTGCATTTGGGAATTCTACGTCGTCGTTGGATCAGATGCCAGAGCTCATAAGCAAGACATTGAACTTGCTATCAACGTAACATCAGTTTGTGAAATTTTTCTGCCAGTGAT